>JAVIAB010000124.1:95016937-95079437 GCA_032433765.1 Megaustenia siamemsis
TTCTTTGCTTTTCTGTTGGCGTCTTCTGGTGTTTTCTGTCCTAGTGACTCTAGTATTCCTTTATCCATCTCTTTCTCGGTCTTCCTCTTAATCTGGCATTTTCGTAGCGTTTGTTTATGGCTCTTTGAGTCATTGTTAGTTCCTTTTGTCTTGTTATGTGGCCGAACCAATTTGTCTGTTGTTTCTTTATGTCTTCGTTGGCTGGTTCAATCTCGAGTTTGTTCCTTTGATCGGTGTTTCTCACTCTGTCCCTTAAGCTGTTTCCTGTCATTCTTCTGACACATTTCATTTCGGTGGTCGCTATCTTTCTTATTGTTCTTGAGTCCAGCGTCCAATTCTGGCACTGATAGCACAGAGTTGGTAGAAAAAATTGATTTGTATATTGCCCTTTTTGCCTCCGTAGTTAATCTTTTGTTTTTCAATAGTGTTGATACTTGGTCTATAACTAGGCATGCTTTGTTACACCTTATGTCTATCTCTGTCTCTTGGTTATTGTTTTGTGTTAACGTGCCACCCAGGTATTTAAAATTGTCTAGTTGCTTCAGAGTTGTATTATATATTATGATGTTTAGTTTTTCTTTCTTTCTCGATATTGCCATTACTTCGGTTTTGCTTATGTTGATCTTCATTTTGTATTGTTTACAAGTGTTGTTTAGCCTGTTGATATGTTCTTGCAGGTCCTTAATTGTTTCATGTATCAGAACTTGGTCGTCTGCAAATAGTATTTCATTTATTTCTTCCTCTCTTCTGCTGTTTTCCGGTACATACATTGAAGCCAATAACAGACACAGCGAAACGGCTTTCCATAGTAACTAGTCTTTAAGGAAAGAAAGACACATGACATGAATGTTTATATGATTATCGGCACCAACTATTTATTAGAGTGAGTAGAATATTAACAAACAACGATTAAAAAAAGCTGAGGAGAAGCCTGTATGCGATTTTAAAGTCAGTTCTCTCTCTCTCTCTCTCTCTCTCTCTCTCTCTCTCTCTCTCTCTCTCTCTTTCTCTCTCTCTCTCCGTCTCTCTGCGATCACGACTCAATCAGAGTAGGATTCCAGACTCTCACATGAAGTCAGCTGTCAGGCTAAGGGTGTTGATCGCCGCCACAGACAGAACATCACAATTAGAGTCTGCCAGATCCACTCTGATTGAACACCTGTTAAAACGTTGCACTGCGTTCTGCGCCAGTGGCCCAGTGCATCCGATTTCAGACAGCATTTTATTCATGTTTGCTTTCCTTAACCCTTGATTGTCCCCAATCTTCCTGCAAGGCAGCAGATTGTCTTTTCTGTAGGGGCATTCTGCCCTTAGATGGTCGGCCCTCCCAGGTCGACGTTCACCATCTGCCCGAGTTACTAGAGGTGACTAACACAAACATGCACACAAAAAGACACGAGATGTGACTAACATAAACATGCACACAAAGATATGAGACATCACTAACCCATACATGCACAAACAAAGATATGACACATGACCAACACAGATACACACTAAGACATGAGATATGACCAAACACAGACACACATAAAGATATGAGACATGACCAACACGGACACACCAAGACACGAGATATGACCAACATGACACACACCAAGATATGAGACATGACCAGCACACACACAAGCTAAGATATGAGCCATGGCTTGCAAAGAAACACACTAAGATATGAGCCATGGCTAGCACAGAAACACATTAAGATATGAGCCATGGCTAGCACGGAAATACACTAAGATATGAGCCATGGCCAGCACAGAAAAACACCAAAATATGAGCCATGGCTTCACGGAAACACACCAAGACACGAACCATGTCTAGCACAGAAACACATCAAGATACCAGCCATGACTAGCACGGAAACACATTAAGACATGAACCATGGCCAGTACGGAAATACACCAAGATATGAGCCATGGGCATCAGGAACCGTGTACCCCACCCAGAAACCATGGCATGTTCGCTAGAAGTAGAACAGTCTGAACTATCAGGAGGAACACCTTGTTGCTAGAACTGGGGTGTAGGAGACATGGCAATGCCCTGTCTGCAGTGGCACCAATCTGTTCCAAAGTCCATAGACCACGGAACATGTCAAGAGCAGACGATGAAGCAGTCACTGGGTGAACACGGAGAGAAAGGAAAGTGATTCATTTATACCGTAAGAATAGAGACTAACCAGCTGACATTGCAAAGCTACAACAAAGGAAAGTCTGGCCTCAAAGATCGAAAAAAGTCAAGAAACAAAAATGGCATCATAGAAATTCTGCAGCAGGCCAGACACAGCTGTTTCAACAAAGCAAAGCGCATCTCTCCACAATCTCCTGTAACATACATGGGTATGAAAATATAAAAAAAAGAAAAGGAAAAAGAAAATATAAACAAAAAATTAAACAGAGCTATTAAAAAAATTAAACAGAGCTATTAAAAAAACTAAACAGAGCTATTACAAAACTAAACAGAGCTATTAAAAAATGAAACAAAGCTACTAAGTTAGACAACATTCCCAGGCTAGATGCTATGAATGTTGGGGACACTGAATCTGAAGTGTGTGGTTACATTGCCAGCAGCAATTCTCTGCTTACACAAGAAACAAGTTGCTTTTACAGTTCCAACACCTAATATGGTTATTATGGTCCATCCCTTTGACATTCAGTCATTTCCACGATTTATTACATCTCGTATGGAAGTATTCGTGACTTCACACTCTGGTCTATGTATTTAAACATAATTAAAGCTAAACTATTACGACTTGACATTATTTCTGGTGATACCGGTGCATTTATAGTGGGTAGGAAGTAGAGGTCGCGTGTCATGCGTAATCACACCGCAGTATAATGTTAGGATTTATATTTCTTGTTTTAGAAGAACTAAGCCCTTGCATCTATGGGAAACCCGCTGCCGTGATTAGCAAGCGATCAGTTTAATCTACTCTGTCATCAACTCTCATATAAAAAGGACAATTCTTTCTTGTTTTAATTTTTTTGTATCGTATCATCATTATCAATTTACCATTCTAATACCTATCGATGCATGTTTATCATAGTAAGTTCATGTACTGTGTTAATATCCTTCCATTTTATAACAAAAGAAATAAATTTGCATAAAGACATTGTCTTATTATAACGATTATAGGCCTCAGACGAGACAAATCCACAACCATGACTTTATTTATTTCTTTTCTAAAAAAAAAAACATAATCTCTCCATGAAGGCCTGGCTCTTTCTGACCTCTGCTGTCTCTCAACATCAATGTGGACAAGCATATGTTTCAACCCATCATTCATGTTTGCGGACATTCCATTTCACGCCATTGAATATCAGTACCTAACAGGAGCTATACCACATACGACGTTCACTCGGATAACAGCCTGGATCACAGCCTTCATAACACTAGAGAGGTGTTTGTGTATAACAGTACCACTAAAGGTTAGTTTTATTTGAATTGCTTGATATATTTACCATAAACACATTTAACCAGAAGCGGTGTCTTATATCAGATTCATCATCATCAAGTACCGGGCCTGCTGGCGTAGGTGAACATGTCTCTCCACAACTTTCGATCTCGACGGTTATTTATCATTTCGGTTGTTGACCTTCTGCGGGGCCATTCTCTTAAGCTGTCTGTTATTTTTTCTCTTTGCTTCCCTCTATCTCTTCGTCCCTCAATTTTTCTAGTTGTTACAATATATTCCAGTTGTTCTCTTCTCATTACATGTCCACAAAAATGATTGTTTCTTCCTAATATCGGAGATCAGCTCACTTTTTGCTTTGACTTCTCTCAGAACATCTTCATTACTCTTCTAAGCTGTCCATGGTACTCTCAACATTTTTCTGTAAAACCACATTTCTACAGACTCCAGTGATTTTCTTGTCTGTTGTCCTATTGTCCATGATTCGCATCCATATGTAAAGACTGGCTCTACGTAACATTTAAGAACTCTCTTTCTTGTTTCTATTGTCAAAAATGGATTGCATAGTATCTTCCTCATTTTTTTGGAAAGCTGCTTTTGCCTGAGCCATTCTGCATCTCACCTCTTTTGTACATCTTCCGTCTGAGGTTAACAAAGTTCCCAAATATTTAATTCATTTACCTGTTTTTAATTTGTTCCACGTGTCTTTATTTGAACTGAGGTGATGTCTCTTTCTTTGTTGTTACCATTACCTCTGTCTCTTTGCTATTAAGGCTGAGTCCTTTATTTTTTCTTTCTTTCACTATAATATCCAACATTTCTTGTAACTCATTTTCACTCTTAGCGATTAAGACTGTATCATCAGCATACCTTAGATTATTTATATTATAACCTCCAATTGTTATTCCAGGCATGCCCCTTATGGATCTTAAAATAATCTCACTATAAATATTAAACAAATCTGGTGACAGCACACAACCTTGTCTAACACCCTGTTTTATTTGTTGAAACATTCCCAATTGGTTTGCATTTCTTACGGCCGCTGTTTGTTGCCAGTACATGTTCTTTATTATTTTTAGATCTTTGCTGTCTACGGTTACGCTTTCTAAAATTGTGATTATTACTTGGTGCTTTGCTTTGTCAAATGCCTTGGTATAATCTATGAATCATAGGTATAGATCTGTTTTCACCTCTATGGCTCTTTCTACTAAAGATCTTATGATATACAATGTATATATGGCATTGCTCGTTCCTTTACCTCCAAGAAATCCACACTGTTCATCGCTAATTTCTGATTTTGTTTCGCACTCTTCGCATGATGATTCTTAGTAATATCTTAGTCATATGACGCATAAGGCTTATTGTGCGATGATCATCGCATTCAATCGCACCCGATTTCTTTGGTAGGGCTATGAATATTGATTTGAGCATGTCGTCTGGTATATATCCGCTGTTGTAGATATCATTCAATATTTTTGTTATTATTTCTATTTCAAAATCACCCATGGTTTCAATCTCTTCTTTAGTTATATTATCTGGTCCAGGAGCTTTGCCTGCTTTCATATTGCGCAAGGTGTCTTCAACTTCTTATCTGAGTAATTCTGGTCCTTCTCCATTATCCTTAATATTTACTTCTGTTCGTTCATCATTATAAAGATCTTTAATATATTCTGTCCATCGTTCCCTTATGTTTTCTTGATCAATCAACAGTTGTCCTTCCTTTGATATTAAACATCCAGTTTTTCATTGCGTTTTTCTTCCTGTTAATTCCTCAATTTGTTTGTATATAGCTTTAGCATCTCCTTTTTGTTGCATTTCAATCTCTTTGCATCTCTCTTTTAGCCATGCTTCTTTTGCTTCATTGCATTTTATTACAATTTCTTTATTTAACATCTTATACTCATCTTTATTTTCTTTCTTTCGCCTTCTTGTATCCAGTGACTGCAAAATGTCATCTGTCATCCATTTCTTTCTTGAATTTTCCTCACTGGTGGTATGAACTCTTTTGATATTTGTTGCATTGATTCTTTCAGCATTTCCCACTGTTCGTTAATGCTTTGCATCTTCTCTATTGCATTGTACCGGTTCTGAATTGTGATTTTGTATTTGTCTTGCAGCTTCTTGTCTGATTTGAGTAAATATAAATTTAACTTGATGTTAACTGATGCTCGTTTTGTTATTTTTAATTTTACTCTAAGTGTTCCCATAATTGGTACATGATCACTATTGCAATCTGCCCCTGGTCTAGTTTTCACACACACCAGACTGTTTCTAAATCTATTGCTTATTATTATATAATCAATGTGATTACGTGCGTTGCCTCCTGGGCTTATCCATGTCCACTGACGTCTTGGATGTTGCTTAAACCAGGTGTTTCCTACCATCATGTTGTGTGTTCTTGCCCAGTCAATAAGTTTCTCACCTCTTTCATTCCTCTCGCCTAAGCCATAATGACCAACTACTTCCTCAACTCTTTCCTTTCCTACTTTTGCGTTAAAATCCCCTAGAACTATGGTGTTTTCATGTGGTTTGCATTTATGAAGTACCTCATTTAACGCATTGTACAATTTATCAATTATTTTCTCTAGACTGTCTGCTGTTGGTGCATAAACTTGTATAAGATTTATATCTATTGGCTTTCCATTCAATTTCACTAATATGAACGAGGGTTTTCTATAGTAAAAGCATACAGATGCAACAAAATGCATAGACGTGTAAAGATGCTTTAAAGCTGATGATAATAATGAAATTTAAAAAAAAGGAACAAGTTAGACGATAACAGCTTTACGTAGCGGAGAAACAAAACAAAAATAGAACAACGTTTCGGCCAAGAAGGCCTTCAGCTGGAACAACAAACAAACGTCTTGTATAGTACACTTATGGTGAGCCCAAGCATCTGACGATTTGTGGCTTGACTTTTGTACGACTAGTCGTGGTAATATTATTTTTTGAATCGTATCCCTGATATATTCATATCTCTTTCATTCTGCGATCAGTCAGATCAGTTTAAACAATTTTCAGCTAGGCATGTGTATGTGTAGACACATTATATAGATCTCTAGATGTGTGCTACAGGACAAAGCTATTAACCCTGGTCTGAGATAAGCCAAACTTTGTTTAACTCTATAATTGTCACGCCTCACTAAACTGTATATATTATACAAAGCACAACTTCGTTATGTATAATAACTTTGATATAAACTTAGTTTTCAACAGAATTTGTAAAGATTAGAATTATATTGCGAGGTCTGTATATGAGTGGCCATCAGCTGGTATTATTTTGTCTTGCTCTTTCAGATATCTCAGTCGGATAATCTTATCGACAGTACAAGTTAATTTATGCCCCCATTCTGCTACTGATAAAACGAAAGTATATGTAGCTCAACAAGACTGTAAACCCCCTTTTCTCTCCATAATTAACAGGCGTCTTACAAATTAGATGTTAATGGACGATATTGTCGCTATCACGCCAGGCAGCTTTACTTTCCAGAAAAATCATTCATGATTAGAGGTTGGGTGATCACTTGATTGAGGTTGGTCAGAGTATATAGCTCCATGTGGGAATTTGTGAACTTGTTTCTTATTACCTTCTCATAGTATTCCAATAACAAAGTGTTGTACACAGAACTAAAACATAAATGCGAGTACACTTGTTTCGCAATATCTTCATATTTTCATAAGTGATGAGAGAAAACAATACTCATTTATAGACAGAATTATTGTGGCGTGTGCTTTGTAATTTTTTTAGTAAGTAAAAGTAATATGTGTCCCGTATAAGGAATATGATGTTAGTGACCATAACTTTTACAGACCTTCAGCACATGATTTTTGGGGTAATGTGGTCGGTATTACTACCGTACCGCTTTACTTTCCCAGAAAAAAATCAGGTGCCCATGTAAGGCTGGGTGAACCTGGAAGCTGTCGATCAAGACCGAACCCGACCTCTTGTCCTTAGTAGTCCGTGCAACTGGCATTAGTAGTCCGTGCTACTGGCATTAGTAGTCCGTGCTACTGGCATTAATAGTCCGTGCTACTGGCATTAGTAGTGCTGTAAACCACTGAGCTACACGGCTACCAATTTTTAGTGTGAAAAAAAATGCATTTTATGTTTGAAATGTCGCAATTTCTACAATTATATAACTGAGATTAATTCATGTTAACGATATTATGTCTTCATTTCAGATTAAACAGATGGTAACGACAAAACGAGTAACTGCTGTTATGGTCTTCATTTTTCTCGCTCTGGTCTCTAGTGTAGCTCCGCTTTACATCGTCAACAGACTTGGCATGAAATATTTCCCTGAGAGAAATAAAACATTGATTGGTCTTATCTTCACAAAAAATAGAGAAACGGTAGAAGCAACTTCATTTGCGGTCAACAATACAATTATTCCTTTTACTGCATTTGTTATTATCATTGTATGCACAATAACACTGATAACACATTTACGAATAAGTAATAACTGGCTCAGAACTTCCGCATTGTCAGATAGCACTGTCACGATCTCCAAACGGAACCGGAGAATCACAAAAATGGTTTTGATGATCTCCCTTTTATTTATCGCCTGCTTTATCCCGCTGACTTGTCTGTTCCTGGCCATGACAATGATCCCAGAGTTGTCAATTGACGGCAAGTACAAGAACATTTTAACATTAATCGGTTCATTAGGGTTCGTTCTCGAATCAGTAAACTCGTCCGCAAACATTTTTATTTACTATCACACGAGCAGCAAGTACAGAGAGACTTTAGACAAAATGTTTTGGTAAATATCCTGAATGAAACAAAATCATCATCATCATGTGCGATACCGATTGGTGTAGGCGATCATGTCCTTCCAAAATATTCTATCTACAGTGCATCGTATCAGTTCTGTTGTTGACTATTTTCCATGCCATGACACCAAGCTATCCAGTATTTTCTCTCTTTGTCGTCCGCGATCTCTCTTCCCTTTTATTTTGCCAGTTGTAACCAAGTATTCTAACTTTCCTCTTCTCATTTTGTGCCCGAAAAATGTTGATTGTTTCTACTTGATGTTTTTTAGGAGCTGCCTTTTTGTGCTGGCCTCATTGAGAATTTCCCCATTTTGTCATTTTAGCTGTCCAGGGAACTTTCAACATACTACTGAGAAATCCCATGTCTGCGGCCTCTAATAGTATTTTCTAGTTTTTGTCTACTGTCTATGATTCGCTTCCATAGGTCAGAAATGGTTCTATATAGCACCGATGAACTCTCTTTCTCATTTCTATTGACATAGATTTGGTGCATAGAATATTTTTCTTTTTTTCTAAAATGCTAGTTTGCCTGAGTTATTCTTCTTTTTATTTATGTGGTGCATCTTTCATATGATGTTATTATCATGCCCAAGTATTTCAAACGCTGCATTTGTATAATATTTTTTTTGCTGTTTATTTTTATACTGCATGATGGTGATGATTGTTTCATCGATATGACCATTACTTCTGTTTTCTTACTATTCAGACTGAGACCTTTCTTGTTGCTTTCTTTTACTATTATGTCTCTCATTTCGTGTAGTTCATTCTCTGTCTTTGCTATTCACACTGCGTTATCCGTATATCGCAAATTATTTAAGTTTTGATCGTTGACTTCAATTCCTTTTATGTCTACTATTGATCTCATAATATGTTCACTGTAAGGTGAAAACAGATCCAAACAAAATACCAGCATTAATGTTGTTGACTTTGTAGCTTTTGTTATTTGCTTGTTTCTTTTTTAAACTGTTATTGGTGTAAACACTATAGGCATCGATATTTCTTGTGTAAGAAGTTACGTTCTGAAATTAATAATTATTCGCAAATGTAATTCTATTGTTAGTTTAATGAGAACATAAATGGTTGGTAAGGTCAGCGTTAACAACCCTTGGCGCTCATACAAAAATAGTGTCCATTTAATGGACGTGATATTCACAAACCCTCTATCACCTCCGTAACATATCATTCAACGTATAGCAAGTGGCAGACCTAATTTTGTGTTGATTTTACCATTTTCGTGGGCTCTCTGCTTTTGATATGGCGTCTATGGATATTTGTATGGCGTCACCAATTTTGTTGTTATGTTCTTGTAATGGATACAGATTGGCAGATTCACATTCATTGGCTGCATAACTTATTCGTCCGGCCTCCTTGAAAGTATTAAAATGTAGCCCTGTCTATTGATCGTCTAACCCTTCCAACAGCCGACCCAGCAGTTGAACTTTTGTGCTTTATGAGTTACTCAGTGAGTGTGTCAAGAAGATCGACATGGACTTTTGCTCGACAGTGTTTTAGTGCCTAATAATGTCAATGCTGATCAAAACGTTATCATTTTTCTGTCAGGACTCTCGGGGGTAAGAAGGAATTAACGAGCAGACAGTTTCTGAATTTTAACTCGGCAAATTTTGTAAGAGACTGAACTATATTGCGTTAGTACGCTGTCGCATACGTTTTCCGTTGGCGAATTATCAGTGTCACGCGGTTTTTCAGACATATTTACTATATCTGGGAAACCAGTGCGTATCAGTGCTTAAGAGACAATATCAAGAACATGTGTACTACTAATCTATACTTTATTAGAGAACATAGAAGCAATATCGAATGAAGAAAATTACATAAATGTCAATCAAATAACAATTTTGAGAAGGCGAGACAGAGCAAGCATCAGCCACCGTAGGAGAAAGTCATGAAGAGCTGTGAACTGCTGAATTGTTTCACTGTTAAAGTTGCGGCGAGGCATTATCGATAGGGCCATGGACATCGAGCGCGTTACTTGCTGGCTATTATTATTCAGCTAATAAGGTTTCTGAAAATAATTATTGCCTATTGCAGTTTCGTAAAGGATTTTGTTAAAGAATATGATTAAATTCGAATTGAAAAGAAAACGAAGCTTATTTTGTTATCTCTTCTCTTGCATTCGTGCGACAGTATTTTTATGTGAAATGCTTAAATGATTTGTTTTTCCTGAATATCGTCATATTGGCTGCCATTGAAGATTCTCTTTGGTGGGTTCTGCTTTTACATTAGGATAAACTCCGTCATGCATTCACGTTCAATGTCTGAGCAATACAATTACTGTTAAGTAATTTGTTTTCATGACAGATATAACATATAGGTAAGAATGAGATAAAAGTGCAACTGATACATTTCCCCCGCAATACTGGGGGACTGGTTGGTAGGGATTGTGGTTCAATCAAACAGAGACGTTGTGGGTTCAAATCCTGGTTGGTAGGGATTTTATTTATGATTTCTCTCTGCGGCAACCACCCCTGGTCTCAGCAGCGAGGCCCGGTTTGAAACGTCAATTACTCATCGACGGAAAAAAAATGTATCTCCGTAGTCGGAGTTATCTGCCTGTGCGGCGAAGGACCCCTGTGCACAAGGCTGCCAGGGAAAAATGGATTAACACGCAAAATTCAGTTCAGCAACTTTCATACATGTAAATACTGCAAAACAAGATCAGCAACTTTCATTCATGTAAATGCTGCAAAACAAGATGAGCAGCTTTCATACATGTAAATGCTGCAAAACAAGATCAGCAGCTTTCATACATGTAATTGTTGCAAATAAGATCAGCAGCTTTCATACATGTAAATGTTGCAAATAAGATCAGCAACTTTCATACATGTAAATGTTGCAAAAAAGATCAGCAACTTTCATACATGTAAATGTTGCAAATAAGATCAGCAGCTTTCATACATGTAAATGCTGCAAATAAAGTTATTAGCTATCTTATTTATAATTGTGGCCCCTAAGAAGATATGTAACCTCTAAAACTAAATCATGCAAATGAGAAGATCAATAGCTTTCTCATCTCTAAATGCTGCAAATAAGTTTATATTGTTCACATCCATAGATGCTGCAAATAAGGAAAACAAAAGGTTTCCATCTAAAGTTTCTTCGAATAATAAATCAACTATTTTCTCACTTCTAAATGCTATGAAGATATCAGTAACCTTATCATCTGTTAATGCTGTAAGTGTGAAGACTAGATATTTCGTTTGTATCTGAAGTGAATAAGGAAGCCTCGACTTTCTCGTTTTTAAATGTTGTGGACAAACATTTGAGAGCTAAACTTCTTCATCGGTGCGCGGCACAGCAGGTGTCGATAACTTTGTGCTGTTACTTGACTGGCATTGTCGGTAGCTGAATGTTTGCCACGTAGACTTGATGTTAATGACATTACAGACACAGACAAAACTTCAACCTAACTTGAGATAGACTTGATGGTATAGCGACAGTGATACAATTCTGTGGGATAATCGCTTCAGAAAATACACATTAGAAAAGTATTATGACTTCCGCTATATACAGGCTGAATAAGGAAGATCACTGTTCTCCAACGTTGGGCAATGAAAGTCAAACATGGACCTTTTCTAAATCACATTTTAAAACGATCAATACATGTGAGATACGATGCTTTAGAAAAGTAACAAACAACACAAGAAGAGATAGAATAATAAATGAAACCATAAGAAAAATTGTAGAAATAAAACCTTGCCAAGAATATATAGAACAACAACAACATAAATGGTTGGGCCACCTGATCAGAATGAATCCTCACCAATCACCATCAAGGGCGTTCTTTTCGAGAATGCACGGCAAAAGACCAAGAGGAAGACCCAGAAGAAGATGGATAGATGCAGTGATAGAGACATGTAACAACAAAGGAAAATCACTAATTCAGACAGTTCGACCAGCTCAAGAACGACAAATGATATAACCACGACACGTTCTCGGTATCAGTGAGAAAGAGAAAAGAACAAGAAAAACTGTTCTCCCTTGCTGTGTACTAGTGCTATTACTATTTTATTCCTTCTTCTAATACGAAATCATTAGCTATGTAGCACTTGTTTATATCTGTGTACTACAGTTTTGACAAGCCAGGTAACGTTATGAATTGTGCACTCGCATGCTGACCTGAAGGTTTGGGCTTCAAAATATACACATAAAAAGCTATTGGGGTCCAGCCAGCTTTTCTCTTTATTAAACAATTACCAGGGATTCTCTTAGGGAAGGAAAGTAAGAGTGGAAGGTTGGTCCACCCCACCAAATCAACCTGACGCTAAGAACAATGAAGTCACCAACAATTCTATTTTTCTTCTTTCTGTCAACTCCCTGTGGATCATAGGTCTTCAACACTTTCAACTCCCTGTTGAGCATAGGTCTTTAACACTTTCAACTCCCTGTGGAGCAAAGGTCTTCAACACTTTCAACTCCCTGTGGAGCATAGGTCTTCAACACTTTCAACTCCCTGTGGAGTATAGGTCTTCAACACTTTCAGCTTCCTGTGGAACATAGGTCTTCAACACTTTCAGCTTCCTGTGGAACATAGGTCTTCAACACTTTCAGCTTCCTGTGGAACATAGGTCTTCAACACTTTCAGCTTCCTGTGGAACATAGGTCTTCAACACTTTCAGCTTCCTGTGGAACAAAGGTCTTCAACACTTTCATCTTCATGTGGAACATATGTCTTAAACAAACACTTCGGCGACTTGTGGAGCATACGTCTTCAGCAACCACTTTCAACTCCATGTGGAGCATAGGTGTTTAACAAACATTTTTAATTCCATGTGGAGCATAGATCTTCAACAAACACATTACAAGCCGTCTTGTTTCTAGCCATTCTTATAAGATCATTCTATGTAATCCCTATCTTCTTCATCTCCTCTTCCACCTGTCTTCTACAAGAATATATTCGTCCTCATCTTTGTTTCCTCCCATATGGATTTTAAAAAAGAGCCTGTCGTATATATACTCTCAGTTTTTTTTTTGACGTGTCCATGTTTGTAAATTTGTTGCGTCTTATTTTTTTACAGTCCAGGATAGCCAGTCCATTGTCTAACACTTCTTAGTCGCCTCTTACGAAAATGCCAAGCAGGGAGCAGAGCTACAGTTCTTATCGGTTCATCTTCAACGCACTGGGCGTCGTTAATTGAACTACATTTACCTTTGACATCACTATTGCTTTTGTTTGTTGATAATGCTGCACATAGACGGTATTGCCATTCTTATGAATTCAACATCGTTATGTTGGACAATGCTATTTTCAATGCATCAAATAAGATCCATTTGATACGTACAGCCAAGAGACCATACAATGTGTTAACTAGGCAATCGGTGAACCGGTATTGGTCATAAAGTGAACAGAATAGTAATTGGTAACATTTCTCATGCATTGCACCCTAGCAGGAGGACAAAAGTGAAGCACACACAGGACAAATCTGGTAGAGAATGGTGGAAACAAAGACAATGAGTTGTCTTAGGCATACAGCAAAATACGAGAGATGGTCACAACCATACCGATTTTAAGCTCTCTCTTCATTTATTTTTTTCACTTCCTAGATAATGAAAAGAAAAAGATAATTGAAGCTGTTTTGTATACATGCATAACAAACATTGATAGTTTCAGTACTCTAAGCATTTTAATATGCTTTAAAATAAGTCATGTAAGCCAATATTAAAATCATGCACACTTACTATTGTTTGAAGTGGCTTTTTTTTTAGCCACGAAGTGATGTAATTAATTATTTCTTTTCCAGGAATTATTTTTACATAAGTTTCTTCATCACAATCAGCAAACTGAGAACTTTTCTGTAATTGCTGCTCATTCGATAGTAAAAAAAATATTCATGGAGGAATTGATGCCTTCTAATAGGACACCAATACCGCCCAATAGTGATAAGGTATTTTTGTATCTACCAGTAACAGAAAATTCTGGAAACATCGACATTCCTATGAAAAGTAAACTGATTGGAGCAAAGCATGCAATAAAGAGAGTGGAGATCATGACAACCATCTTGGCGATTTTCTGGTTCCGGTTGGAGACATTGTCCGCTTGAGTTGACTTTGAGGAATTGACCAGCCAATCAGCTTTTCGATGTAGCTGGACTGTTAGGATTAGCGTGCAAGTGGTTATGATCACAAAAGCAGTGAACGGAACCAAAGTGTTGTTTATGATGAAGGAAATTTGCTCTACGCTCTCTCTATTGCTGGTATATAGCAAGCTGATGAGGGTTTTATTTTTCTCTGGATAAAACTTGGGTCCCAACCTGTTGACTACGTAGATCGGAGTAACGCTGACGATTAAAATAAAGAAAACGCAGACGATGGTAACAACAACTCTCTTTGTTGTAACAAATTTCTTTACCTGTTTGAATGAGAAAATAATAGATGCAAATATTAGTGTAGAAATCAATGAAGTCATCGGCTAAGACTTTTTATAGTGTTCTAAAAGTGTACAAATTCTAACAATTGTTTAAAATAAAATTAAAAAAAACATCAACAATGAAAATTGTTTAGAAATTGGATCATTAATTCTTAATTTGTACTCAGTGGACATATGCACTGAACACACATTGAAGAATGTTTAAAGTTCCCTCTACAGCTAAAATGACCAATGAGGAAGTTCTCAAAGAGGCCAACACAAAAAGGCAGCTCCTAAAAAACATCAGAAAGAAACACTCAACATTTTTCGGGCACATCATAAGAAGAGGAAAGTTGGAATACTTGGTTACAACTGGCAAAATAAAAGGAAAGAGAGATCACGGGCGACAAAGAGAGAAAATACTGGATAGTTTTATGTCATTGCATTGAAAACAGTCAACAGCAGAACTGATACGATGCACTGTAGATAGAAGATTGTGGAGGGACATGATCACCTACGCCAACCGGTATGACACATAATGATGATGATTATCTCTTCAAACTGCACTCACTTAATCTGGCTGGATAGGGTATTTTTTTAGAATAGTCATTCGCAGGGGGGAAGTAGTTTCTGTCAGCTCTAGGTTTGTATTTCAACCCATGGTTTCAGTGTAAAATATTACATGTTTGAAAAACCGATGGATTACTGCTAGTACCGGGCTTGGGGTGAATGGTCTAGAAGTAAGACGTCGGGATCTGGACAAGAAGGTCGCTGATTAGATTCCGACCACAGGCGGTGGCAAACTTTACAAAAATCAGATCTGTGGTTCCTTCATTGCTCTACTCTCCCCGTGGTTGTTGGGTAGTGAGATCCGATGGATAGCCCTCTCCGATAACGATAAAGAACCCCAGACAGTTGTAAATGCAAAATAGTAGACCATAAGTCCTCGCTGCCTGGACAAAATTAATAGGATAAATACATACAATGTTAAAATTATTCAACGATACAAATGCGAGTACCTCTGAAGTCTGAGGATATCTGCCTGTATGGCGAGGAACACCTGAGCACACTGCTGCCGTTGTGAATATAGGGTAAAATGATATTAATGCAAACTGCAGTTCCTCTGGATATGCCTGGGATATAAAGCTGGTGAACGTAAACAGGAAGACAACTACTAACAGTCAAAGCTTAGCCATAATACAAACCTTCAGCGGTGTCGTTATACACAAACATCTCTCCAGAGTTATTAGAGCAGTAATCCAGGCCGTTATTCGAGCAAACGTTGTGTGGGGCATTGCACCTGTCAAGTACTGCAGCTCAATACTAACAAATGGCAGGTCTGCTGCCGCGAATGCAGGATTAAAATTGAGACTCATCCAGATAAGTGTCATTAGACAGCCAATGTCAGAAACTGCCAGACCTAGAAATGTGTCAATAGGATGCACATATATATATATATATATATATAAGTGTATACATCGAACTTATAATATATACATATATATATATATATATACATATATATATATATATATATATACATATATATATATATATATATATATATATATATATATATATAATTATATATATAAGGGAGCCGCGATAGCTCAGTGGTTAGTGAACTTGACTGCAAAAGCAAGAGGTAGGGTTCGATTCCAACCTATGGCTTCCGGGTTCACCCAGCCTTAAATGGGTACCGGATTTTGTTTCTGGTAAAGTAGAGCGGTGCAGGCGTAATATCGACCACATTACCCCAAAAAACATGTGCAGAAGGTCTGTAAAATTTATGGTCACTAACACCATATTTCCTATTCGCCACTTGGCGTGACGGGGGTACTTTACTTTACTTATATATATATATATATATATATATATATATATATATATATATATATATATATATATCCACTTCCATCCCTACCCCAGGCTTGATAACCCTGGAGCCCTGTTGGACCCCCAAAAAGTCCACCATTTGTGGGACATGAATCCGGAGCCTTGTTGGGCCCCCCAAAAATTCCACCATTTGTGGGACATGAATCCGGAGCCTTGTTGGGCCCCCAAAAAGTCCACCATTTGTGGGACATGAATCCGGAGCCTTGTTGGCCCCCAAAAAGTCCACCATTTGTGGGACATGAATCCGGAGCCTTGTTGGACCCCCAAAAAGTCCACCATTTGTGGGACATGAATCCGGAGCCTTGTTGGGCCCCCAAAAAGTCCACCATTTGTGGGACATGAATCCGGAGCCTTGTTGGACCCCCAAAAGTCCACCATTTGTGGGACATGAATCCGGAGTCATGTTGGGCCCCAAAAATTCCACCATTTGTGGGACATGCATCCGGAGCCATGTTGCCCCCCCCCCAAAAAAAAAAAAAAAAAAAAAAAATTCCACCATTTGTGGGACATGCATCCGGAGCCATCTGATAAGAAAGTGAGAACACGAGCCGACCAGCTAGTAAGGGTTCTATTATGCGGACATGCGTTTGTTTCTACATTAGGATACGTTACTTTTGCAATGTAATCTCACATTCTCTGCAACTGTTTTTCTCTCCAAACGTTGTCAAGTACAACACGTCGAAAACCCATTTTACCATTGCAAGTTTCTTAAAGTGGAAGACACTCCAACTGGCATGAGAGAGATATGTATCTCGAACACAGTTTGTTGTGCTGTCTAGATCCTACATGTTGTAGTGCTGTCTAAATCCTACATGTTGTAGTGCTGTCTAAATCCTACATGTTATAGTGCTGTCTATATCCTATATGTTATAGTGCTATCTAAATCCTACCTGTTGTTGTGCTGTCTAAATCCTACATGTTATAGTGCTGTCTAAATCCTACATGTTATAGTGCTGCCTATATCATACATGTTATAGTGCTGTACAAACACTACATGTTATAGTGCTGTCTATTTCCTACAAGTTATAGTGCTGTCTAAATCCTACATGTTAAAGTGCTGTCTAAATCCAACATGTTATAGTGCTGTCTAAATCCTACATGTTATAGTGATGTCTTAATCCTACATTTTATAGTGCTGTCTATATCCTACATGTTATAGTGCTGTCTAAATCCTACATGTTATAGTGCTGTCTAAATCCTACATGTTATAGTGCTGTCTAAATCCTACATGTTGTAGTGCTGTCTAAATCCTACATGTTGTTGTGCTGTCTAAATCCTACATGTTGTAGTGCTGTCTAAATCCTACATGTTGTTGTGCTGTCTAAATCCTACATGTTGTGTGCTGTCTAAATCCTTGACGTTGTAGTGCTGTCTAAATCCTAGATGTTGTAGCGCTATCTAAATCCTACATGTTATAGCGCTGTCTAAATCCTACATGTTGTAGTGCTGTATAAATCCTACATGTGTAGTGCTGTATAAATCCTACATGTTGTAGTGCTGTCTAAATCCTACATGTTGTAGTGCTGTCTAAATCATACATGTTGTAGTGATGTCTAAATCCTAGATGTTGTAGTGCTGTCTAAATCCTATATGTTGCAGAGCTGTCTAAATCCTACATGTTGTAGTGCTGTCTAAATCCTACATGTTGTAGTGATATCTAAATCCTACATGTTGTAGTACGAGGTGTCCTGCTCATTCTGTTAACACTTCAACTTGTTACTAACAATGTCTTTTACAGACACAACGTGTAGGACATAGTGCTTTCTAGCCGGATACAGTTCTACTATTTTTTCCTGGTTCATGGCGCATTATGGATATTGTTTTTCCCAGAGTTGTGACACTACATGTGGTCTCTCTATAGTTAAAGATAGCACAATTACCACACAGCCAGGTTTCTTTGTCATCTCGTTTGAAATATCATCTAATCCTTGTCACTTTTTTTAAAATTTCCGTTTGGAGATTGCAACTTATAATTCATGCCTAGTAAAAGATGTGGTATAAAGCTTCCACATTTTAGTCTAATATATTCTTCGTCTCACTAGAACTAATTCTGAGCTCATTTGTAGTTGTTTCGATGTTGCAGTCGCTGGTAAATAATTGCGGCAAAAAATCTGCTACTTGCTTGCTTGAGTTGATTATGTTTCCTGGCAAACAAGTGGCAGATCACTCTCCGCAAAAATTATATAAACCGATGGATACAACGGAAATATGCATTATTGCTTCGCGGAGTACTTCAAGAATCTACCTGACACTTACACTGTTAATCATCATCATAAATAAGCTTATTAAAAAAAATTGTGGACTTAAAATAGAAATGTATGCAGGCGACTTGATCAGGTAATGCAGGGGTTATTATACGACAACGGCTGAAAACAAGCTGCAGAGAGCTGTGTGATTTTATAATCAAATGGTAGAAAACTGGTTCATTACCAGCAACACTAACAAATCAATCTATTAATGTTATCCTCTCACTCAAGCAGACAGCTGGTAACAATTACATAATGAGACGTTATTGTAGACGGGAATTATACATTCATTGTCCTAACAAACACCAGGTTCTCTATCAGCATTCCCATTGTTCCAGGAACAATTTGTATACAAAATTGCACTTTGAAAATAAAGCCAACATCACAGTGATAGAGTAGCTTTACAGCTTCACATTTGAACCAAAAGGAACTAGTCTTATTAATAAATGTAAAGTCAGTACTTGAAAAATTAGACCATAAAACACTTATCAAAACTGAAAGAACTATAGAGCACATGATACAGACAAAGAGATATTTTATTCCAGTAGCTCTAATTCCATTGTAGTACACCAGGGAATGAAAAGAATTGACATACTCTACAAGGATGGTAGCTGAATGGGAGAGCTAAGCTTACCAATAACATACGAAATCAGTAAGATAAATAAAGGCCACAGATACCGAACTGCAGCAGAATGATTACCATCTTTTGATTGGAAGGAACATATCATTAGATTCCGATAAAGGACAGGACACAAGCCACTTTGAAACTTCACGTACACACATTTAAAGTAGGAAACGCGATTGGAGTACATGTGTACAAGCACTACAGGCTGTATCACAGATACTTCAAGACAGCAGCCAGTACTTTGGGTTTTGAAAGGTATGCTTTGGTTAAAAAGAACTACACTAAACACAAAACGTTACGGTCCCTTACAGGAGTTGTTCAAGACAACCAAATTCCGAGAAAAGACAACTTTACTGATACAGATCTTAGCAAGCAAAAAATGAAAATAAATAATTAAACACTTTATTAAACACAAAACATATACTTTGAGTCAAAATTATAAAAATCCGTAAAAAAACGCCAGGTTAGTAGAAGAAAAAGATGAGGAAAAAGATACAAATAACAACTACTACGTCTTGTGTCCGGTTCTTCCATTGTCTTGTCAATTAATAAAAAAATCAACGACATAGCATCTCCATCGGCAAGATTTGGTCCCTTAGGACTTGAAATGTAACCCCTCATGTTTGTGCCCTGTTAAATACAGCATTGGTGTGTATTATTTTCTTGCTTCTATCACTTTCATCCCAGGTCATTTTTATGGGACCCTCTTAGATTAAATGTTTAGACATTTCCTCACGAGGCCTCAGCAACAATAACAAAGTGAAACCATCCAACCAGAAATGTAAACAACTGTAATGGTTGTCATCGCCTGGCGATATTTATTTTTGGTAAAATAAATTCTTTAATTTGTGAACGGCGTTCATTTACGTGACTCTGTATACTTTATAATAATAGCACTGAGTGTGTCAAAATACATTAGAAATAACAACTGGGGCTTTCACTCTGTCTGCTCTCCATTGATTTCTTACAAATTCTTCAACGTTTGCTTTATGTATAGCCATAGCTTTCCTCTTGCAAGCTAACCTCTTGGCAAATAATCGCCATACAGTTATGGGTCAACGAACTACTGACAATATGTAAATATTTTCTTCAGACAGTTGCACTGTACCGACAAGACTGGCATTGACCGGGTCCTTGAAGCCTTGTCTAACAAACAAATGATGTTGATGATATTAGCCACGATTCCGAAAAGTGAAATGATATTGTAAAGAAGCGTAACTGCCCACAGAAAATAGGAAATTGCTTCATCGCTAACTAAAACATCCTTATTGACAATAGAAGGAGCAGTGACTGTGAAGGAAGCGACAAAGTCAAGGTTGACACTAACATATTTGGAAAAATAAAACTTCTTCTGTCTTCACTTAAGTAACTGACGCTATGATTGTGGTCATTGTAAATGTCAGTGTACATTCAAGGAACAAGTAATTGGCAACATTGATTAGTTTGTTCAGCTATCGGCTATTAGGGTCGACGTTTTCGCTGTTTTTTTTAAGCATGAAGTTAATATATACTTGAAAAGAAATAGAACATTATAAAATATACATCACGTTTATGCTGGATGTTCCTCATCGGTTTTTATATTGCTAAATTCAACTATTTTTAAAATCAAAGTTTATATTTAATATTTCATCTTAAATCAGCGTCTGTTATTACTTTGTGTGCGAATCAAGTATAGCTTTTGTGTTAAAACAGTGGCACTTGGGTAAGTAATAATTACTACCAGAGTTAAATATGTATTTGGGGTTTCTTAATAGCAAGAAGTATACAATAATAGCGCAGTGTCTTCTGCGTTTGCTGAATCGATGAGAAAATCCAGCAAGGTGTTGTTAAACTATTGCAGAGAATTATTAGTGCCAACATCTAGTTCATTATTTGTAATGTTCATTCTTACATGCAGCTTCCCAGTCGTGAGGTCGACTAATTGAGATCGTATTACATAGTAGAACGAACAGTCGCACAACATTATTCAATAATCCAATATAGCATTTGGTCAATGCGATATATGAACCTCTGGACTTCCGGTATATTGTGGATAGGCGGCGGGAACAATTGAAGGCTATGTATGAAAAGTGTTCCTTGTTGCAGTTTCCTCATATTCCAAGTCCGGCTTGTTGCAGGAGCTGAGCTAACCTAGAGTTAGGTGCTCTGTGCACACCGTGAGATGTGTGTCTCATCCGTTTTGATCATGTTTCGATATTCCAATTGTTTACGATGAATGATGATATCGTATGACAGGGAACAAAATCTGTGTTCACTTTCTGCGCGGTTTCGCCTTATGTCTTTTGGCGTTTGTTGAGACTGCTATGATGGGGACGACATTTACCTTTATTTGTTGGGGAGATGAGATATTAATTCGGATGATTACGCTGGCACGGGCGGTTGAGCAATTATGGATTTTAATTTGTTTGCAGTGATACCGGGGCTTCCATAACCAAATAACAAACCAAAACCAAGATGAACCTCTTTGTAATACAACTTTATAGTATGGTCCTTTATAAATATGTTCTTTGAATAAAGTTCTTGAATCGACTTGTTTCTATCTTGACTTGTTTTATATTGATGACTTCGCGTTTTGTATATTTTTCCTAATCATCTTGTTAATATTATTAGGCGTCTCTTTCGCCTTTCTAGACATTCCTTAAATTAATTCTCATTCTTTTAACTTGGATAATCGACAAATTCAAGAGGAATATTATCACACCAATAAATGTGTATTTACAACATTGTTACAGTTGTATGGTCCCACATTAGATATATACTTCATGAATATTCAGAGCATATCTTCATTCTAGGCTACTGTCGTGTTAATTACTTGTTCTAGTAAGGATCATGCTCGACTGTCTTCATCTGGCTAACTAGTTATCTGCATTTCTCTCAGCGTGGTTGTGAGTGAGTGACTTTCTCTCAGCGTGGTTGTGAGTGAGTGACTTTCTCTCAGCGTGGTTGTGAGTGAGTGACTTTCTCTAAGCGTGGTTGTGAGTGAGTGACTTTCTCTCAGCGTGGTTGTGAGTGAGTCACTTTCTCTAAGCGTGGTTGTGAGTGAGTGACTTTCTCTCAGCGTGGTTGTGAGTGAGTGACTTTCTCTCAGCGTGGTTGTGAGTGAGTGACTGTCTCTCAGCGTGGTTGTGAGTGAGAGACTTTCTCTCAGCTTGGTTGTGAGTGAGTGACTTTCTCTAAGCGTGGTTGTGACTGGGAGACTTTCTCTGAGCGTGGTTGTGAGTGAGTGACTTTCTCTCAGCGTGGTTGTGAGTGAGTGACTTTCTCTCAGCGTTGTTGTGAGTGAGTGACTTTCTCTCAGAGTGGTTGTGAGTGACTTTCTTTCAGCGTGGCTGTGAGGGAGTGACTTTCTCTCAGTGGGTTGTGAGTGAGTGACTATATCTCAGCGTGCATGTGAGTAACTTTCTCGGCTTCTCCGTCTCTGAGTGTCTTGCTTCTAGTGTGCACGGGTCTCTATGTGTCTTGTGAGAGTGCGGTCTCTATGTGTCTTGTGAGAGTGCCGGTCTCTATGTGTCTTGTGAGAGTGCCGGTCTCTATATGTCTAGTGAGAGTGCATGTCTGTAAGTGTCTTGTGAGAGTGCCGTCTCTATATGTCTAGTGAGAGTGCATGTCTGTAAGTGTCTTGTGAGAGTGCCGGTCTCTATATGTCTAGTGAGAGTGCATGTCTGTAAGTGTCTTGTGAGAGTGCCGGTCTCTAAGTATCTTGTGAGAGTGCATGTCTGTAAGTGTCTCGTGAGAGTGCATGTCTGTAAGTGTCTCGTGAGAGTGCATGTCTGTAAGTGTCTTGTGAGAGTGCCGGTCTCTAAGTATCTTGTGAGAGTGCCAGTCTCTAAGTGTCTAGTGAGAGTGCCGGTCACTAAGTGTCTAGTCAGAGTGCCGGTCACTAAGTGTCTAGTGAGAGTGCCGGTCACTAAGTGTCTAGTGAGAGTGCCAGTCTCTAAGTGTCTAGTGAGAGTGCCGGTCACTAAGTGTATTGTGAGAGTGCCAGTCTCTATGTGTCTTGTGAGAGTGCCAGTCTCTAAGTGTCTAGTGAGAGTGCCAGTCTCTAATTTTTTTTTTTGAGAGTGCCAGTCTCTATGTGTCTTGTGAGAGTGCCAGTCTCTATGTGTCTAGTAAGAGTGCCGGTCTCTAAATGTGTCTTGTGAGAGTACCGGCATCTAAGTGTCTAGTGATAGTGCAGGTCTCTAAGTGTCTAGTGAGAGTGCAGGTCTCTAAGTGTCTTGTGAGAGTGCCAGTCACTAAGTGTCTAGTGAGAGTGCCGGTCACTAAGTGTCTAGTGAGAGTGCCGGTCACTAAGTGTCTAGTGAGAGTGCCAGTCTCTAAGTGTCTAGTGAGAGTGCCGGTCACTAAGTGTATTGTGAGAGTGCCAGTCTCTATGTGTCTTGTGAGAGTGCCAGTCTCTAAGTGTCTAGTGAGAGTGCCAGTCTCTAATTTTTTTTTGAGAGTGCCAGTCTCTATGTGTCTTGTGAGAGTGCCGGTATCTATGTGTCTAGTAAGAGTGCCGGTCTCTAAATGTGTCTTGTGAGAGTACCGGCATCTAAGTGTCTAGTGAGAGTGCCGGTCACTAAGTGTCTAGTGAGAGTGCAGGTCTCTAAGTGTCTTGTGAGAGTGCCAGTCACTAAGTGTCTAGTGATAGTGCAGGTCTCTAAGTGTCTTGTGAGAGTGGCGGTCTCTAAGTGTCTTGTGAGAGTGCCGGTCTCTAAGTGTCTATTGAGAGTGCCAGTCTCTAAGTGTCTTGTGAGAGTGCCAGTCTTTATGTGTCTTGTGAGAATGCCAGTCTCTAAGTGTCTTGTGAGAGTGCCAGTCTTTATGTGTCTGTGAGAGTGCCGGTCTCTAAGTCTCTTGTGAGAATGCCAGTCTCTAAGTGTTTTTGTGAGAGTGCCGGTCTCTAAGTCTCTTGTGAGAATGCCAGTCTCTAAGTGTCTTGTGAGAGTGCCAGTCTTTATGTGTCTTGTGAGAGTGCCGGTCTCTAAGTGTCTATTGAGAGTGCCAGTCTCTAAGTGTCTTGTGAGAGTGCCAGTCTTTATGTGTCTTGTGAGAGTGCCAGTCTCTAAGTGTCTTGTGAGAATGCCAGTCTCTAAGTGTCTTGTGAGAGTGCCAGTCTTTATGTGTCTTGTGAGAGTGCCGGTCTCTAAGTGTCTTGTGAGCAATCAGAGTGCGATTCCAGACTCTCACATGAAGTCAGAGTCTGCCAGATCCACTCTGATTGAACACCGGTTAAACGTTGCACTGTGTTCTTCATCAATGACCCAGTGCATCCGAATTCAGCCAGCATTTTATTCAGGTTAGCATTTCTTAGCCTTTGATTGTCCTCAATCTTCCTGCAAGGCAGCATATTTTCTTTTCTGTAGGGGGATTCTGCCCTTAAATGGTCGGCCCTCCCAGGTTACGAGCACCATCTGCCCGAGTCACTAGAGGTGACTAACACAGACATGCACACACAAAGATATGACGATGTGACTAACACAGACATGCACACAGCGATACGAGGCATGACTAGCACTGACACACATCAATATATATGACACATGACTAACATAGACATGCACATAAAGAAATGAGATATGTCTGTCATGGACATGCACACACAAAGATATGACACATACCTAACATAGACATGCACACAAAGATATGAGATATGACCAACATAGACATGCACACATAAAGATATGAGATGTGACTAACATAGCCATGCACACACAAGGATATGAGATGTGACATACATAGACATGCACACACAAAGATAAGAGATATGACTAACATAATCATGCACACAAAGATATGAGATATCACTAACCCAAACATGCACACACAAAGATGTGACACATGACTAACACAGATACACAGTAAGATATGAGATATGACTAAACACATACACACATAAAGATATGAGACATGGTTAACACGGACACACCAAGATATGAGATATGACTAACACGACACACACCAAGATATGAGCCATGGCCAGCACACACACACACACACACACACATACACACACACACACACACTCACACATGCTAAGATATTAGCCATGGCTAGCACAGAAGCACATCAAGATATGAGCCATAACTTCACGAAAAAACACAAGTAATGAACCATGCCCAGCACAGAAACAAGCTTCAATTTGAAAGTGCTGATTTCATTGAGCATGGACAAAGAGTCTTTTCCTTGTAATTTCTTGTTAAGAATATTCAAATGATGTGACATATCAACTCATCATCATCATCGCGTGTCATCTCCGCAACGAAGCTAGGCTACCATGGAGCATCATTCTGCTCTGTCTCTTGCTTTGATGGTGCAGGTTGTCATAGGCTGATTTGTCCATCTTTTGATGTTACTCGTCCATGTTAGTCTTGGTCTGCCTCTTTTACTTTGTATTTTCCCCTCCAAGATTACTTTTATTAGGCTGTTGTATCTTTTAACATGGCCCAAAAATCGCATTTGTCTTGTTTGAATTGTGTTTAGTAATTGTCTTTTCATTTTTAGTTTGACTTCATCATTTGTTTTCTTTTCATCCAATACTACCTTTTCTTCTATATACCCACATTTCAAAGGCTTCAATTCTCTGTTCCGTTTTCTTGTCTAATGTACATGTTTCTGCACCATATAGGAATATTGAGAAGATGTAACATTTTGCTATTCTTAGTTTTAGCCCTGGTGTTATTTGTTTTGATGTTAGTATATTTTTCATGACATTAAAATTACTTTTTGCCTTTTCTATTCTTTTAGTTTATTTCAGTTGTACATTTTCCATCACTGGTTATATGGTATATATTATATATAAATATATTATGTCCAAGGTAGTTGTAGTTCTGAACTGTCTCAATATCTATTTCTTCAATTTTAATATCCACTTATGGGTTTTGAGTATTTTCTTTGTTTATGATCATAGTTTTAGTCTTTTGGATATTCAAATGTAGTTCATATTTTTTGACTGTCATGTTTATTTCATTAAGTAATTGTTGTAGATCTTTAGGATTTTCATGCTTGTAATACAGTATCATCAGCAAATCTGAGGTTATTGATTATCTTTCCATTAATGTTTAGGCCTGGTATCTCTGTGATGTTTTTATAGATTTGCTCAGTGTATAGATTGAATAAGCTTGGTGATAGGATGCATCTTTGTCTTTCGCCTCTTTTTATATCAATGGGTGTAGAGTTCTCATTATATTTTATTATTGCTGTTTGCTCCAGTATAAATTACATATTAGTCGTATGCCCATGTCATCTGGGTGTATCTTTTACGCATTCTATATGTTGTTTGTGGTGTAATCTATCAAAGCTTAGATGTGGTCTATGAAGCAGGAATATATTAGTTTGTTTACTTCTTTGTACTTTTTGATTTAATGTTCTCATGCAGAATATGGCTTCTTTTTTGTCCCAGTATGTTTCCTAAATCCAAATTGCTGTTCATCCAATTCAGTATTGATTTTATTCTGAATCCTTCCTTGTGTAACGTTTAGCAAGATTTGTGTAACATGGCTCATTAGGCTTATTGTTCTAAAATCACTCATTCATCTGCACCAATCCTTTCAGGCAATGCACTTAAAATAGAGGGGCTTCCAGTTTCCAGATGGCGCAGTCATGTTTGCATCAACGGTCACTGTTACGTTTTTTTTTGCCAGAAAGATGGTTAATTCTATCTTTAAAATGCAGACAAGTGTATAAATAGGAAGTTCCACTCTTGGGATCTTCGTCAGTGAAGCGGTTTACGTGCATGTGATCTGAAATCCTCTGCAGTGTGCGCGATAGTGTGTTCTATGTTGATTGCAAAATACGTCATCGTTGGAATACCGATCAATATGGCGGATAGGCTGAAAGAACCATTGAGACATAGCGTGAAAAGTGTTCTTTGCTGCACTTTCCTCATATTCCAAGTTCGGCTTGCTGTCGAAGCTACTGAGTTTAGTGCTCTGTGCACACCGTCAGCTGTGTTTTTCATCCGGATTGTGTTTCGATATTCCGATTGCTTACGATGAATGATGATGTCGTATGACGAAGGACAGTTCGGCTGCCTTCATTTTCGGTGCTGCTACGCCTTATGTCTTTTGGCGTGTGTTGTAGCTACTATGATGGGGACTGGAACTGCCTTTTTTGTTTGGAACCTCCAATGAGATGAGATATTAATTCAGATGATTCCACTGATACGGGCGGTTGAGCAATTATGGATTTTAATTCATTTGCAGTGATCCCGGGCCTTCGAATAACCATACCCATAACCATGTATGAGAGGGTTGTCAAAGAACGTTAACCATTTAGCAATATGAACCAATAAGTCATTCTAGAGAATAAGTAATGATAAATAAAGACCAGTGGTATAGGATTTTATTGCATATGCTTCGAAAGTATTACAAACTCTCTCAGGAAACCACATCTATGAAAGAAACAGGGGCGGTTAAAAAATAAATAAATAGAGACCTTGAGACGACGATCACAATGATTAACTGCAACCTGGAGAAGGCTGGAAATAAAATGCAAAACAGATGGAATGGAAAGCATTTCTTTTTCATTTATTCAAATGTTTGTACCTCGAATAAGAAAAGGTATGTGTATCAATATGGGCGCTAGTTATGGAGTTTCATTTGTCATCTTGAATTTAGTGACTGATTCTGTCTATACATTTTTTTTCTAGGATTGTCATTTCGACTTACAGCCTGATAAGTTTCTGTTCGCACCTCGTGCTTCAGGTTGGTTGTATTTCTGTTTAGTTAAATGTTAAAACAATTCCTTCCTTGAGTGTTTTCTCCGCATCGAAGGTTTGATACCATGGCGCCCCATTCCTTTCTGTCTCTTGCTTTGATGGTGCTGATTGTCATAGACTGTCTTGTCCATCTTTTAATGTTACTCGACTCATGTTAGTCTTGTTTGCCTGTGCCTTTTTTACTTTGTATGGCTTCTTCCAAGATTACTTTTAGTAGTTGCTGTGTCTTTTAACATGACCCAAAAATCTATTAGTCCAAACAATTAGTTCTTTATTATTCGATGTAATCACATGCAAGCATTTCTCAAAGTTTCATTTTGCAACGTTCCCATCCTTCTTTTGCAATGTATTCGCAGTGTGTGTTATTTGTATCATTTCGCACGATGCAATCGTGTGCTTGTGTCTTTAAAGAGCTGTCCATTTTTATTTTTTTTTTTTATAGCGTTATGTTGGTACTAACAATGCATCTGTCAATTACCCTTTTCATTGCAAAGTAAGATTTGTATGGTATTTTGGTGCTATCTAGTTGTTTGCTTTCTAGATATCTATTTCAATCGACGCCATGAACTATCGTACTCGGTTTAATGTCGTCCTGTTGTTAGTAATATATTTTTTTTCTGATCATTTATGTTTATTGACATAACTGTAGTGAATCAGTAATTTATTGTTATATCATATAGACGAATATCTTTATTACACCCAAAATCTGAATTGTGTAATTAATTGGATCAACTTTCAAGCAAAGCAGTCAACGGCGCTAACCGTCTTTCTGGCATCCATTACACCTGCTTTCAATTCCGAACGTATGGACTTTGTCCCTCCTTCGGGAATCCTTGAAACGAAGTCGAGATGGGGATAGTGCGACTGGGTAAAGCTCTCTCCATATTATGTGCGCAGGCTTAGTAGGCATAGTGAAATGACAAACAAATCACTAATGTAAACTTGGCACATGGAACGAACCATGTGCCCTGGACTTGTTCAAGTTAACACACTGGTGTAAACCCCTGTAGTTCAGTGGGCTGGACTCGTTCATTGTTCAAGTCTGTTGCCGAATGTGTTTGTCAAACATTGGTAGAATCAGTTACGAGAAGAGAAGCTGTTCGACAGATATTATATATATATATATATATATATATATATATATATATATATATATATATATATATATATATTATATATATATGCAAACAATCCTTTACAATAATTCTAGAATTATCAAGTGTGCGTTTTACAACAACTTTGTTCAACAAACTTGTCATTGTGGTTAATGAGTAGTCCAGGAATTGGCGCACGTTTTGTGTATTTAAAAGCTTCATGTGTAAACGACGCGTTTCTTTATATTAATATTAATACGCCATTCGATGATGACGCCATGTAAACGTCGCCGATGTACCTTTCACATGAGTATACTTTAAAGCGTTCTAATGTTCTGCCCTTATCGTGAACGCCACAACTTCCAGGCCGTAACGACTCTGCTCTCTTCTTGACCCACTTTATGCGTGCTCCGCTGCAGTGGTTGAGGATGCGTCGTCAAGAAGTTTTCTTGCCGTAACCTGGGGAGAAACCTTGGATGATAATTTCCTACCGTGTCTAACATACTATACCCATCGTACACTTGACGTACTTCGCGTTGATTTTGGAATTATTCTGGACTGCAGAGTCTGGTAACACTGACTCGCGTTCGCAGCGACTCTCATGCTTCTTTCTTCACCACAGCGCCAGATCACGTCATAGAGATAGTTGTTGATCTACTGCACACATAAATCTCCCGTGGAAGTAACATTAAGTTTATTTACAAGTAAAATGTTCAACGAGAAAAATAGATACAAGCTAGCGTATACAATTCGCTCGGCTGTTCACACATTAATGTCATGAATGCACATCTCTCTTCTACAGTCATGCCTCAGTTCGTTTCTCACACACAATAAGTTCAGCACTTAATCTCTCTCGTCTGGATCCTAACATTTACATCCTATACTAACACAATGATATGTCTCGTCAGTAAATTCAAGATCTACTCCTGCAACTCTCTTCTAACTCTCTACGTTGACTTAGCTCCGCGAGCTATTGACTTAGACTATCTACTGGGATCTACAGCACCCGGTCTGTCACTAGTTCTCAGCAGTCTCCATATGTGTAATAACGTCTCCTCCTGCTTGTAACATGGGATTATATACTTCGTCTCTGAACCAATCAAATTACTCGACGTCATCTCATGATGTGTCCCTTGACCAATCACAACTCCCCTACGCCATTTCCTCCTCTTCAAGTTCACACTCTCAATCAGTCACGGGATTTCTTCTATACTGCCTGAACATTACTCTATTCACTTTTCTCTTGACCTCTCCTCGTGCTATATTCACTCACTCACCTCAACCATATCCTACTCTCCTTCACAATCCCACATTCACTGTTACACATGTAGTATCTGTAGCATGAAGTGAATGAAGCTGATTTGTTACATGACTGCTTGTGGGCTGTTTTTCCTTCAATCTTGTTGATGTGTATCACGCTGACAACGGTCTCTGTTAAAGTCGATATCCCAGGTAGACATTCAAGACAATGTTGAAAAAGGCATAAATTAGATAGTGAGGATTACATGTGCCCAGAATTGTCTGCTTCTATAAAGGACAATGACCTAGTGAGTGTGACCTGTTAAAGAATGAAGATGATGTTGTTGATGATGATGATGCCATGTCAATATGTTTCATTTTCTTCTTCTTCACTTACTCTTGTACTTCTTACAGCACCTGCTTCTTCTTCTTCTTTCCTTCCTCATTTGTCTTTCAACGCCGAGGGGAGATATAATTTGCGATCTTGTTGCTATTCTTTTCTCCCCTGGCGCTGTTATATTTCCTAGTGCTTCTTATTTTCCGTAAATAGATCTTTTTCGTTGCCGCCGCTTGGGTCTGGTGTTCTCGCAACGTTTATTGAATGTCCCTTGAGTTTTGTTCAGATCTTTCTGCGTTGGCATGTGGCCGAATAATTTTATCTGTTGTTTCATTATATATTATATGTATGTGGTTATTCCTAGCTTTTTGTCTCAGTTCTTCATTTATGATAATAGCGTTTTGAAGTAGATTAAACGTTTTTGTTCTCATGCTTCTGGCAGATTTAACCATTGCTAAATAATGCTGTTACAGCGTTTCTGTAATGTTGGTCCACCTTACTCTCGGCCTATGTCTTGCCTTTCTCCCCATTATATTTTTAATAATATATTTGTATGGTAAGAAATAAAACATGAATAAGAATTCTTAAATGTTATGTAGAGCCAGGCTTAACATATGGTTGTTAATCATGGACAATAGAACAACAGATATGAAAATCACTGGAGGCTTTAGAAATGTAGTTTTACAGAAAAATGTTGAGAACACCATGGGCTGCTAAAGAAGAGTAATGATAACGTTTTTGAAGAGGCCAAAGCAAAAATACAGCTAATTTGCAATATTAGGACGAAACAATCATCATTTTTTGGCCATGAAATGAGAAGAGAACAGCTGGAATATTGTGACACCTGGGAAAGGTGAGGGACGAAGAGATAAAGGGAAGCAAAGAGAAAATGTGCCAGACAGTTTAAGAGAAATGTTTGGCAGAAGGTCAACAACAGAAATGATAAATAACTGTCCAGATTAAAAGTTGTGGAGAGACATGATCTTCTACGCCAGCAGACATGGTACTTGATGAAGATGACGGTAAAAATAGCACTTCATTCTTTCTGGATTGCAAAACATTTTACTTGTAGTTTATGTATGTATTGTTCCCACTCTTTTATGAAATCATTTCTAATTGACTCATCTTGTTACTCCAACCACTTTTCACATACATCTCATCTCAGCGGTGTCAGCATCCTTATATGTTTATTACTAAGTGACCGTGTCTGGCACTTATAGCAGAATGTGGGAATAGAGACACCCCTGAAAAAAAAAATCTTTCTTTGTGGGGATAGGTATTGCTTTGTTATTGATGTTTTACTATGTAAAATTATTGAACCCATTCGAGTCTCCGCATCGAAGGTTGGCTACCATAGAGCCCCATTCCGCTCTTGCTTTGATAGTGCATGTTGTCAGAGGCTAATTTGTCCATCTTTTGATGTTACTCGTCCATGTTAGTCTTGGTCTGCCTCTGCCTCCTGTATTTTTCCTTCCAGTATTACTTTTAGTTTTATTTTGATTGATTTAGGATTGTGTTATTTATTTATTATTCCTTACACATGTTTCTATCCTTAGCAATTTTGCTTCACTAGTGTGAGGGGAAATGAAAGACGATTGGAGGTCACAGAGATGGGATTTCTCAGAAGAATGCTGAAAGTTCCCTGGACAGCTGAAAAGACCAATGAGGAAGTTCTCAAAGAGGCCAAAACAAAGGGAGCTCTTAAAAATCATCAGAAAGAGGCAATCAACGTTTTTCGGGCACATCATGAGAAGAGGAAAGTTGGAATACTTGGTTACAACTGGCAAAATAAAAGGAAAGAGAGATCGCGGGCGACAAAGAGAGAAAATACAGGATAGCTTGGTGTCATGGCATGGAAAACAGTCAAGAACAGAACTGATACGATGCACTGTAGGTAGAAGATTGTGGAGGGACATGATCACCTACGCCATCCGGTATGGCACATGATGATGATGAGTGTGAGGGGTTAGCTGCACAATTTATTTTGCAATGTTTTACTGTTACCTCTTTTTCGAATCGTATTCTTTTCTTTTGTCTAATATTTGATAATGAAGATACGTGTTCGTTTCCTAGCTCGATTGGTCTAAAGGTCAAAAGTCAGGCCCTGGATAAGATCTCTGGTACAATGATGTTATAGTACACTTCACAGTGCCACTTGGCGTAGAATGCTTTTGACCTATATTACTCGGCCTGGGAAGTAATGGGACACGTGGTATTACTTATCTTGATTACTAAACTTAGTGACTAACCTACACTCCAACACGCCTTATTTAGTAACATAAGAGCAGATTGAAGTTGTTTCCCCTAGCAACTCGATTAGTCTCCATTCTTCACCTTTAACTACTTTAACCACAATTGTCTATGTGCAGTGCCTTGTATCAGTTATGTTATTGGTTGTTACAATGCCAAGACTCCAAGCTATTTTTCTCTCTTTATCTGTATTTTGCCAGTTTCCGAAAAACGACGATTCTTTCTTTCTGATATATTTTTAGTAGTTCCCTTTTTGTGTTGACCCTTTCAGAATGTCCTCGTTGGTCTATTTAGCTGTTAAACAACGAAGAGAGAAAGGTTGTAGCTATTCATCATGTTTACAGTGTATAAGATTGCTAAACACTCTGTTATAAGAATTTCAGGTTAAGAATTCCTAGTATGATTTCATTGTCTTTATTTATGCTCTAAAATTAAAAGTAACATTTATATTCAGTAGTGATTAAAAGAAACGAAATTACATAACTCACATAAAAACTCATAGGTATACGCTACAGCAGAACAAATAACGCAAGGTAGCCATTTGTAAAATTTTATACGTAGCTTAAACACGTACACATTATATATTCTTTTTGTCTCTCTTTCCACATTTAAATAAAAGTGCTACATTAAATTTAGGAATTATTCACTCAACAATTGAATCAACCATTATTCTATATTTAAGAATTAGTTACTCAACAATCGAATTGATAAATATTTTATATCTGGGAATTCACTACTGAACACTCGAATACACCACTATTTTAGATTTACAGATTGGTCACTCATTAATCGAAATTACCACTAATTTAGATTCAGGCACTCAACACTTCAACATTCCATTATTTCTCAATAAACATGAACATATATATTTATGTGTTAGCTCAAAAGTTGTTCTTCCATGTTCTCGCACTCGAGCATGCAAACTATGTTGTACCTTGACCGATTGATTCATGGTGAGTGTCTGTATTTAAGCGTTATGTTGTTGCTTGCTTACATCTGCAGTTGACAAATAGTAGACATGCATTTGCTTTAACTGATTAATGTAAAATATCTGTTTAAATGTTAATATTTTAGTGATCTACAGTGCAATTGACAATAATGAAGAAATCAAGGGTCACCTTTTCAAATTGGAATAACGTACATTTGAATTAGCGTTTATTGTGTAAAAATAAATATCAATTAACTATAGTGACAGTAAAACATCCATTAAATGTTTTCTACATGCTGGAATCAAATTTCACTTTCATTTAAAAGGATAAATGTATTTGTGGTTTAGTTTAAAATATCTGCCCTGTTTGTTCAAATTAGAGTAGATTGGGCTCCAATTAGTTCATTTTGAACGTATTGATTGTACTTTTTTCTTAAAGCAAAAAAAAAAAAAAACGCGTAATTTTGTTCAATGTATTTTATAACAATCAATTATCTACGTGCAATGAATCTGATTGTATATGGTTCTGGTACCACAGTAGTTCCATACAATTCTTTCAATGGAGGCGGCCCACGTGACCTGTCGGCTGGTTCGAATCTGAAACGTTGGAACATGGCAGACAGGAAGAGAAACAGTTCCATTTTAGCCAGAGACTCTCCCAGGCATGACCTTCTGCCAATACTAAAGGGGATGAGCTCTTCCCGGTTGATGAGAGCTCCGTTTTGGTCAATGAATCTCTCTGGTCGAAAGTTTTCAGGGTCTCCCCAGATTTTTTTGTCGTTATGAACAGAATCGAGAATCGGCCAGAATGTGCTGCCCTTTGGAAATGTGAATCCACGAACTTCGAATGATGCATTTACTTCTCGGAGTGTACCAACTGGAACAAGACTTGCCTTCCGTTGTGTTTCCATAATAACCGCATTCAAATATGTTAATTTAGGTTTATCAGCGATGGTGGGAATGCGAGCAGTTCCCACGTTGGCCTCAATCTCCTGGTAAACTTTGTCTTGCACTTCAGGGTTGTACAGCATGAAAAGAAGGCACCACAATATGGTTGTACTTGTGGTCTCTGTTCCAGCAAGAAAAAGTGCTCGGATGATCGAAACTAAGTTTTCTTCGTTCAGATTAGTACTCCCACCTTTTTTCAGAATTCTCTTCATTTCTTTGATGTAAGCGGTAATAAAGTTATGTGGTTCTTCATTTTCATTGAGTGTGTCTTTGAGTTCTTTAATGTAAACTTTAGAAAACATTTCATTTATATCAACCGAAGCTTTGATCCATTTCTTGATGTGAAAGAAATCGCCAGGTAGATATCGTACGAATTTACATGGCGTCAGTAGCTGAATATATCGGACGTACCTGAGTGCGTCTCTTATGCTGACAATAAGGTATTGAAAAACAGGCTCTTCGTAGCTGAATCTTTTCCCCACTGCTACAGAACAAATAACGTTGGAAACACCACCGTTAATAAGTAGCCTGACGTCTTCAGGCCTCCCTTTAAGAGCAGCCAGATTTTCAAGAACACATATGACCTCTTCTTGAATTTTTTCAGCCATTATGTTCTTCCCCATCCAAAGAATCTGAGAATATTCAAAGATGTCGTTCTTTGTTCTTTCCAGTTATCGTCCCTTGCTGCAAATATCCCTTTATTATATTCTCCCAGGAGATCGTTACCAAACGATAGTTGAGAGTTAGTTATGCTGTCAGCATGTTTGGTCACAATTTCTTTAATGGTGCTATAATCATTGACAAGAATCTGCAGTTGACCTCCAATATCCAGACTATAAATGTCGCCGGCTTTCTTTTTCCACTCTCTCATTTTAGGCCTCAGGTTTCCGCCCATCATAAAAAAGTGTCCAAAAAATGGCCACGGTTTGACTGGAAAAGGTGGAATATTGTATTTGGTGTAGCCACGTCTTAACTTTGTCCATATCCAGAATATGGTTAATAATGTCAGAGCTGGTAGCAAAAGCCAAGCAGTGCTGTCAGTGAGTGTCATTGTAGATGGTTATCACGGTTCCTGTGATGTAAGCACATGTTAAAATATGTTTAATTTATTGAACATAAATAATATAATGTTAACATTGTAGTAATGTTTCATGTAACGAATGCAAAAGTTGAAAGTTTTAAATTAAGTAAAATCAGATGAATGCCTGCGTGACTTGATAGATCTTAAAGTCATAAAATATAAATATCTAATCCCAAAAATTCAAAGGATCATTACAGGCACTGGTAGAGAGGAAGGGGGGGGGGGGGTTAGAGAGGGGGAAGGAAGATTACGTGAGAATGACGACGTGAAAGTCTTGAGAGATGTTCTCCTCATCATCATCATGTGCCATACCGGTTGGCGCAGGCGATCATATCCTTCCACAATCTTCTATCCACCGCGCATCGTATCAACTCTGTTGTTGACTGTTTTCCATGTCATGATACCAAGCCATTAAATATTTTCTCACTTTGCCGTCCACGATCCCTCCCTTCCTGAATCTTGCCAGTTGTAATCAAATATTCCAACTTTCTTCTTCTCGTGAAGTGCGAGGAAAATGTTGATTGTTTCTTTCTGATGTTTCCTGGGAGCTCCTTTTTTGTGTTGGCTTCTTTAAGAATGTCCTCATTGATATGTTTAGCTGTCCAGAGAACATTCAACATTCCTCTGAGAAACCTCATTAATGTGTTCTAAAGATGTTCTAAGAATAACTATCTCCCTCCCTTGAACAGCTGGGACCAAGGGAGATGACTTTCAGTAATTCAAATCTTATTTACTTGTTCATGGAGCATGGCTTACTTCCCGTCTTAACTCACACGCACACAAGCACGTATAAGCAACACAAAGCGAGTGTGGATGCATTAAACGAATTTTGTTCTAAAATAGTGCGGGGAATTTTACCTTGTCAGTGCTGCTTAGGTCAGTAGAATCTTCTTTTTTCTTTTACCTAGCTGCTGATGCCTTTAATCGTCGCACAGAAACGAGATTATTTCCGGTATACTATATTGTCTCTAGATATTTGGTTGCTTGTTTGATTCTCTTTTTTCTTTTCATAAATGGAACGTCTTTCTTTGGTTTATCTTTCTGATGTTAAACAAGGAAATATTTTGGTCTATGCATATGTCTTTTATGCCATATATCCATCTTTTATTTGGTCTTCCTCTTTGCCCTCCGTTTTGATGTTCTAAGATAGAATGCTGTTGGTGACATTTGGTCTGGTTTCTGGCCAGTAGAATCCAGATCTATATATTAGACATGTAATATATGCAATCTCGATATATGTAACGCTAGAACTGTTACAGTTATGAACATCTATTATGCATATAGGTAAAAAAAAAACAACTGGGAATTGCAGCTCCCATTCAATGAAGTATCATACGAAGTAATAACCGGTGTAGCTAAACGTTAATGTAGTACTCATTACTCGACAGAATCCGTTTTGTGTGTTGACACTAGTTTAGGAAGAATTCATGCATGCTTGCACGCTATGTGAAGATTCAGTACAGAATGTTGTAAAGCATGTAAAATAGGAATAAAACTATATGAAGCAGGTAAACTAGTAGAAAGACAAGACAAACTACGACGTTTCTGCAAAAGCTTCCATCAGGTATAACACACAAGCTATTGAAATTAAAAACAGACAAGTAAGAAAACAAGACATGAGACTACTATGGGATAAAAGTAAATAAGTAAAGAGCCCCGTCACGCCAAGTGGCGTATAGGGGATATGGTGTTAGTGACCATACATTTCACAGACCTTCAGCACATGATTTTTGGCGTAATGTGGTGGGTATTACGCCCGTGCCGCTTTACTTTCCCCAGAAAAATCCGGTACCCATTTAAGGCTGGGTGAACCCAGAAGCCCTCGATTGGAATCGAACCCTACCTTTTGTCTTTTGTAGTCCCGTTCACTAACCACTGAGCTATACCACCCCTTTCATTTGTCCTCATGACACCCAGTTCCTAATTTGTCACTGTTTGCTTCTTTCGCTGCAATTAGATCCTATCTGCCCCAATATCAATTAATTATGCAACCAAAATCTACGTAAACCTTTGCCAACGTTTCTTTCCGCCATTTTTTAGATCATTGTTTTGATTGCGTGCTTTGATTTTTTTTTTCAATTTGAATAGTCTGTGTGTTATAACTTATGAAGGATTTATTGCGAAACGTCTTGTCTTACTATTAATTTAGCTGCTTCATATCGTTTTATACTTATCTGACATGTTTTCGGAGGCTCTACTCGAGGCCCCGCATTATATTTAATATGTGTGCTTCTCTCCATGTTGCAAAGTACCAAGTTCATATTTTCAATTGTTTTGATGTTAAGAGGTACACAAACTGTAACTTTATTTGTAACAACTCGATTACTATGTACTTTGTACTGGTAAACGTAATACCACAGAATAGTCTAACGGTAGAATTAATTGCGTGCTCTTAATTAAAAATCATACCTCACAATCTCTAAGATATTTCGTCCCTGTTGTAACTTTCCACGTCTTTTTTTTTCAGGTTCTGTTCTACAGTTTATTTAAGATAACAAAAACAATTTCTTGACTCCTCTCGAATATAGTTTGTAGTGCATATGTTGACAGTGCCCATAAGAATATAATGTCAACGAGTCATGTGGTCAACAAATCACGTGACCGTATTATTTCACAATAAAAAGCAATATTCTGCATACATGTATGGCTGAGTGAAGCTAGAAGGTCTCTCAGCGAATCGGCCGCTTGTTCACAATGCACAAGTTTAACAATCACTACTCTATCACTGCTACCAGATTAAATTGAAACACGTTTAAATGGGTGTAAATTAGATCCTACTATCTATAATCCAAAAGAGCGCAATCATTTATAATCCCTGACCAAGAAACAGCTATTTTTATTCTCCGATATGTAACACATCTCTCTTTTGCTTCATCATTTCATCTCTAATCCCTCTGTTAATTTCTCTTTGATATACCTGTCACGCTTATCCTAGATGTGGCAGAGTTTATCATTATTTCGTTGTTTGTTTGTGTGAGTGTTGTTCTCGTTTTCCGAGGAAGGCCGAAGGTAGATCGAAACGTCAGTAGTTTATTGCGTTACTTGTTTGTAAAGCTGCAAAATACCTTGTAGCGTGTACGTTACACCACACTACTTGCTCCTGCTGCCAGCTTTACTGTAGCACTACAATTATTTACCTGGCACTGCCCCTCCCTGAGACGGAATACTCATCTTCTCAGACGGCTTATGTTTAAGCTCGCGCAGTAAACATATTACCACGGCATCAGAACAAAGAACATGTCCCGCAAACTAATGCATTGAACTAAACGAAAAAAACAACAACAAAGGACAGGCAAGAATTATGTTTTCGAGAAAAAACAGACGGCAAATATGTGTGACACACTATGAAGATGAAACAAGTGAGTTATAAGAAATGTTGGAGATTATAGTGAAAGAAAGCTAAAGTAAAGGACTCAGCCTTAATAGCAAAAAGAAGCAATGGTAACAACAAAGAAAAAGACATCACCTCAGTGCAAAATAAAGACAAGTGGAACAATATTAAAACAGGTAAATGAATTTAAATATTGGGAACTTTGTTAACCTCAGACGGAAGATGTAGAAAAGAGGCGAGATGCAAAATGGCCCAGGTAAGAACAGCTTTATAAAAAAAATGAAGAAGATACTATGCAATCCATTTTTGACAATAGAAACAAGAAAAAGAGTTCTTAAGTGTTATGTAGAGCCAGAATTAACATATGGATGTGAATCATGGACAATAGGACAACAGACAAGAAAATCACTGGAGTCTGTAGAAATGTGGTTTTACAGAAGAATGTTGAGAATACTACGGACATCTAAGAAGAGTAATGAAGATATTCTGAGAGAGGTCAAACAAAAAGAGAGCTAATTTCCAATATTAGAAAGAAACAATCATCATTTTTTTGCTCATGTAATGAGAAGAGAACAGCTGTAATATATGGCAACAACTGGAAAAATTGAGGTACGAAGAGATATAGGGATGCAAAGAGAAAATATATCACGCAGCTTAAGAGAATGGCTTGGCAGAAGGTGAACAACAGAAATGGTAAATAACTGTCGAGATCGAATGTTGTGGAGAGACATGTCACCTACGCCAGCAAGCCATGTACTTGATGATGATGATGTGTAAATATCCAAGATGGAAACGACACATAAAAATGTGTACATGTCTTATAGTTGATATATCTTTGCTCCCAAAAAGAAAATAAGGCAATTCCAATATTCATCTCCTTCATATATGTTATAAAACAATGTGTCTTTATTTGTATCAAGAAATATTAAATAATGTAAACGTTTGTGTGAACTGTAACATAGACGATTTGATGTACCATACTAACCTTATGCAACTTGAACGTTTTATGATGAATCGTTTCTATTTTAAAAATGTCAGTATAGATACAGCTGATAATGTAGGGCATGTAATTGTCTTCAACCAATTATTTTTCTTCAACTGGCTGATGTTATGCACGGAGCCGTCTTCAAAGTTGATGAGAGGGTTAAATTAAATGGTAAATGATTAAACTAGGCCTTAGTATTAGGTCTATGCTATTATAACTAACTGCTACGGATTAGAAGCGGCTACAGGCTAAAGTACTTGGCTTTTGTACGATTGTTTTTGTCTTTATTTTCGTGACCTTGTTCCCTGTTTATTTTCTTCCATTTTTTAGATGTCAATAACCTTGCTTTTGGCCTAACATCTCCTATCTCTGTTATCGTTCTGTTTTCATTCTACTTTGTAAACCCACATCTCCTGCTCCTGGTATTCAATATCCCTTAACTATGGCACACTGTTTCTCCTATATTTTTTTATTTTACGTTTCATTTTTTTATTAGCATGTTTATCTCCCTTCATTTTTTTCACATTATTTTCATTATCATCATAATCGTCATCATCATGTACCAGGCCTGCTGGTTTTAGTGATCATGTCTCTCCACAACTTTCGACCTCAACAGTTATTTATCATGTTTGTTGTTGACTTTCTTCAAGCCATTCTCTTAAGATGTCTGGTACTATTCTCTTTGCTTCCCTTGATCTCTTCGACCCTCAATTTTCCTAATTGTTACAATATATTAAAGCTGTTCTCTTCTCATTAAATGGTCAAAAAACGATATTCGTTATACTATTAGTTATTTTTACTTAACTGGAATGCACAGTTTTAAACTAATATACTGTTGGAGCAAGGTACCATTACTATGTGCATCACGTCACATAACTATTCTCACATCAGTTCCTAGAGGCATTGCATTGTAGTTTGATCTTAGTATTTTTCTCATATTCAGTGTGCCCCTCTGTTCGTTGTTGCTTTCCTAGTAAGGCCGTACGTGGGTAAAAACGTCACTGTTTTAGATGTTTTCTTATGGAGAGCTCTCACTGTGAACTGTTTTCAACTATTTGGTTTGTTTTGAACATGCAGGTCATTAGTATTGAGATGAAAATTACACTATTGTTGCTTTTTTTGTATTTTTGTTATTTCATCTTTGTTACTGGTTTTATTTAATTTGTTTCACATTTTGTTCCCAGTTGAAGGTTCACTTCGGCCTGAAGATTACACTTCGTTTTGTAGTAATTTCCCTCAAAGAACAACTATAAGCAAGCAGGATTAATTGTAATCCCCTGTACTCAGTAAACAAAAATGACACACTTATTATGATCGTCATGCGGTGAATAATTATGTCAGGAGACGGAGAAACTTGACAAAACGGAGATGAGAATATCGTGATAGAAGAGGGGTAATATTTGAATAACTCATACTGACACACGGAGAAGAAAAGAGAAGAATCTTGAGAAAGTGTATCGTTTAGTTAACCAAAAGAGACGCAAAGTATCTCAATTTGTAGAAATCTGTTTTTTTCTTCCTGCTGTTTTAATTATAGTTTACATTAGGTACTATGATACCTCATTACTGCCGGCCATTTGTCACTTTCACACATCAATTAACCAATTAAAAACTTTCAAAAATATATCTTTACCATACATAGTACTCCCGTGTGTTAAGGGCCTCATTATGTGGGAAGTAAAGAATAGTGACACTGTGACCTTCCAGGCATGTCGTAAGAGGCGACTTAGGAGGTTGATCGATGGCTTGACAAGCTGTCGTTGTAAAAAGCATTGTTATGGAAACAGAACCATAGATTTTAGAAGCAGTGATCTCTGCAATATGTGCCATTTGGCACGCAAGGTTTCTGTTTTTGAGATTGTAATTCTGCCCTATGTGCCGTCTTCGGCTCGAAAGGACAATAGATAGATAGATACATAGTACCATTGCTGGTGTATGTCGAGGGGCCACACGACCAGAGCGATAAAGGCCGCTTGGTCAAAGCAGCCGCCATGATGTGTGAGACACATTAATATTATATCACCCCCGATAGATAAAAAAAAAACCTTTTTCTGTCTACCGCTGGTTTTGAATAACGTACGTCGGCCTTTCAGCCAAAAAAACTGCACGGCCACACGCATCTCTGGAACTTTCGAAATATCACAAATTCGTTTATTCTGTGAAAAAATAGTACATACGAGATATCAGTCTAAGCTAGCCATAAGACAGGTAGATATTAGAGTTGAATCCCTTGAACATACCCAAGTTTAGCACGTGGTATGAAAACTACTATGTCAGCATCCGCTTATCAATATAGGACTTCCACAGTGTTGATATCAGCTTTTCATCGGCCTTTATGTTTTAATTAAGATTTTGTCAAAATAAGACCTACTACAGTAAACCCATGGTCAGTGCGTTTAAAGTAAAAAAAAAATAACTGTTAAGATTAAATAAACTACTTTACACATACCGTTATACGGAAATAAAACGGGTTCGATCCTGCTTCGGACAATATATTGCTCTTTGTTTTTTGTTTTTTTTGTTGATGTCTATTTGTCTTTTTTTTCTGAGTGCTGCAATACATAGCTCTTTCTCCTATGATTCCCCGAAGCCTCGGAAGTTTCCCTCTATAATAATATGCATTTATTATTATTTGTCTCACGTTTAACACAACCTGTTTTACTTATTGTTTGTTCCTGAGACCCACAGCTGTGCTAGTTTTTGATGGTGACTCACCGTAGGGTTTCTTTCGGTCCTCTCCATTTTCTTGTCTCTATTTAAGGGATTTGTGAGCTAGCCTTCTAACGTCCAATCTGAGAACGTGGACCGGGTACTTCAGCGTCACTTTCTAACGTAATTGGATACATAGTCCTGGATATTTTTATGTCCAGTTTATGTAATTGGTTATTTGTTCTCGAAAGCATTTATTCTTTGGTGTAGAGCATTTGTTGATTTACAGCTCTTGCATGTTAATACTGGAATCACACATGAATAAAAGAGCTCGAGTATTGTGTGATTACTAAGTGTCTTTGAAATCCCGATATTTAGAGCTTCTTAAAGATGTTTGACGCCAGTGCGATTAGGATCTTTATTTAAGTTGCTGTGTCGCCTGGAGTTGATATATTGCTACCAAGAAAGTTGAAATTACGGAAATTTTTTCACAACTTTCGTCGTTTAGTTTGATGTATTCGAGCAATTTGATGGTGTCGATAATTTGTGTGTTTGGAAGTGCTGATAATACCAGCACTAACAGCTTATTTCTACGTTCTTCAACTATTTGCAACGAATGTGCCTTCTGTTATACTTGTCTATTATATATATAAAAGTACATTAAATATAGTACAAATACAATCAGGTCTGGCAACTTTCGCTTAGTGTGAACCAGAGAAGGGGAACGTTACTGAATGCATGTTTTCATTTAGGGAATACTAATGCGTCATTTAAACTGCCTGCAGTTGACATTAGAGATTAATTATATTTTGTGCGCGTTTACGTGCCTGGAGCTAATTGTTTAATAGTTTTGAATGCATCAAGGGCCAACGAATAATTATCCTAATTATATTTACAAGAAAGTAATAAGCATGCAGTCGAATTCTAGACCTGCGTATATTATTACACCTGTTTCTTGGACACCAAAATATTAACATAAAGTGAATTAGACTTGTAACCACATCTAGACCCATAGTAATGCTTTAAAGGAAGTATACTGGTCAACCGAGGTTCACCAAAGATTTTTCTGGAAAGTAAAGGCGGCCTGGCGTGATACCGATCACATCGTTGAAAAATGTGCCATGGTCATATGGTCACCAACACCATATTCCCCATACGACTAGTAAGTGTGAAGGGAAACTAAACTGGCCGGTTAGGACCGAATATTTATATTAATTTTTTTTTATATTTAAAGTATCAATAAGTAAACCAGTGTAAACCAAATGGAGGGCATGTGTATCTAAATCTATCTGTGTCCTTTCGAGCCGAAGGCAATATTAGTATAGGGCAGAGAATCCAGACCGTTTCTGTCCGATGCATCTTAATGCATACAACATATTTAGCAATTAATTAAATGAATGCTTGTTTAATAATAATTGCAATTCACCGAGTACATAAAATAAAATGAAATATTAATTAACATAATAAGTACTATGCAAGACAAAATTGTACAATACAGTAAAGTACAATATAGTCTAGTACAGTACAGTACAGTACACTACAATAGAGATCAGCACAATATTGTATAGTGTAGTTTAGCATAGCATAGCTTAGTGTAGTATAGTATAGTACAGTACAGAACAGAACAGTACAGTACAGCAAGCACAGCACATTACAATACAGAACAGCACAACACAGTACAGTACAGTACACAACAATACAGAATAGTATAGTATAGTATAGTATAGTATAGTATAGTATAGTATAGTATAGTATAGTATAGTATAGTATAGTATAGTATAGTATGGTATGGTATGGTATGGTATGTTATAATATAGTATAGTATAGTATAGTATAGTATAGTATAGTATAGTATAGTATAGTATAGTATAGTATAGTATAGTATAGTATAGTATAGTATAGTATAGTATAGTATAGTATAGTATAGTATAGTATAGTATGGTATGGTATGGTATGTTATAGTATAGTATAGTATAGTATAGCTTAGCATAGCATAGCAATCTAAGTATAGTATAGTATAGTATAGTATAGTATAGTATAGTATAGTATAGTATAGTATAGTATAGTATAGTATAGTATAGTATAGTATAGTATAGTATAGTATAGTAAAGTATAGTATAGTATAGTATAGTATATTATAGTATAGTATAATATAGTGTAGTATAGTATAATATAGTATAGTATAGTATAGTATAGTATAGTATAGTATAGTATAGTATAGTATAGTATAGTATAGTATAGTATAGTATAGTATAGTATAGTATAGTATAGTATAGTATAGTATAGTATAGTATATTAACGCATAGCATAGCATTGCAATCTATACTATAGTATAGTATAGTATAGTATAGTACAGTACAGTACAGTACAGTACAGTACAGTACAGTACAGAATAGTATAGTATAGTATAGTATAGTATAGTATAGTATAGTATAGTATAGTATAGTATAGTATAGTATAGTATAGTATAGTATAGTATAGTATAGTATAGTATAGTATAGTATAGTATAGTATAGTATAGTATAGTATAGTATAGTATAGTATAGTATAGTATAGTATAGTATAGTATAGTATAGTATAGTATAGAATAGTATAGTATAGTATAGTATAGTATGGCATGGTATGGTATGATATGGTATGTTATAGTATAGTATAGTATAATATAGTAATGTACAGTATAGTAAATATAATATAGTATAGTATAGTATAGTATAGTATAGTATAGTATAGTATAGTATAGTATAGTATAGTATAGTATAGTATAGTAAAGTACAGATTAGTATGGTATGGTATGGTGTGGTGTGGTGTGGTGTGGTATGGTATGCTATGGTATGGTATGGTATGTTATGGTATGGTATGGTATGGTATAGTATAGTATAGTATAGTATAGTATAGTATAGTATAGTATAGTACAGTAAGGTACAGTATAGTATAGAACAGTATAGTATAGTATAGTATAGTATAGTATAGTAAAGTATAGTATAGTATAGTATAGTATAGTATAGTATAGTATAGTATAGTATAGTATAGTATAGTATAGTATAGTATAGTATAGTATAGTATAGTATAGTATAGTATAGTATAGTATAGCATAGCATAGCATAGCATAGCATAGTATAGTATAGTATAGTATAGTATAGTATAGTATAGTATAGTATAGTATAGTATAGTATAGTATAGTATAGTATAGTATAGTATAGTATAGTATAGTATAGTATAGTATAGTATAGTATAGTATAGTATAGTATAGTATAGTATAGTATAGTATAGTATAGTACAGTATAGTATAGTATAGTATAGTATAGTATGGCATAGCATGACATAGTATGAAATGGTATAGTATAGTATAGTATAGTTATAGTATAGTATAGTATAGTATAGTATAGTATAGTATAGTATAGTATAGTATAGTATAGTATAGTATATAATAGTATAGTATAGTATAGTATAGTATAGTATAGTATAGTATAGTATAGTATAGTATAGTATAGTATAGTATAGTATAGTATAGTATAGTATAGTATCTATCTATTGACCTTTCGAGCCGTAACCGGCCCATAGGGCGTAGACCAAGATACACCTTCTCCTATATGAATTTTTGTTCTAGCAGTTTTCTTTTAAAGATATTTTATCAAATCTCGCCATCTGTCTCTGTTCTGTGCAAGCAGTTCTATCTCATTGAGGGAGCCGATTCCTGCTGCTCTTGCCTCTCTCATCAATGTTCTTCTCAGTGTCTCCCTGGGTCTTCCTCTTTTTCTTTTACCTGTTGTTTCCCATATGAGGGCTTGCTTTGCTATTCGATTATTATCTCTTCTCATCACATGTCCAACGTATGACCATCGTCTTTTCTTTAGTATAGTATAGTATAGTATATTATAGTATAGTATAGTATAGTATAGTATAGTATAGTATAGTATTGTATAGTATAGTATATTATAGTATAGTATAGTATAGTATACTACATTACAGTACAGTACAGTACAGTACAGTACAGCGTGGTGTGGTGCGGTATGGTATGGTATCGTATGGCGTGCCGTGGTGTGGCGTGGTATGCTATGGTATAGTACAGTATATTTGCATATATATATACATATATATATATATATATATATATATATATATATATATATATATAATCTAATTACTTTAAAAAAAAATTGCTACCTAGTTCCCTGAAATCGGGAAATAATAAGAGCGGGAGAGGTATTGCTCTCTTTCTCAATTAAAGGTCACCCATTTGATGTCTTTGTACAGAGGTGTTTATTTGCTGGCTTCATCCCACAATATGGTTTACACACATAGGCACGCACATACACAAACACGCACACATACACACATTTATATAAAATGCATCCTCCTACTTCGAACGGCTCTGACTTTTGACCCTTTCAGAGTTCAAACGATAATCTCCGAGAATTTGTATCCGAAGTTCAAATGATGATTCATCATCGTTCTAAATGCACTTTCCAAGCAATAACACAATTTTAAAAAAAACCTTTCCATCTGTTTAGTTATTTGAGCCAGCGTTAGTGTAGAAGAAAACCGTATCTCTTCTCATGTATCTTGGATTGAGGATTACTTTTGTTAATGTTACCATATTTATATGTGTGTGTGTGTGTGTGTGTGTGCGTGCGTGCGTGCGTGCGTGCGTGCGTGCGTGCGTGCGTGTGTGTGTGTGTGTGTGTGTGTAAGTAAGTAAGTATGTAAGTAAGTATAGTGTCATTGTGACCTTCCATGCATGTCGCAACATGCGATTAGGGAGGTTGATCGATGGCTTAACAAGGTCTTTTCCTCTTCTACCTTTTAGCTCCCAGTGGAGCATAGGTCTTCAACAAACACTTTCCAAGTCGTTCTGTTTTTTTTTGCAATTCTTTTAAGATCATTCCATGTCTTCCCCATCATCTTCATCTCTGCTTTGATCTGTCTTCTCCAAGAATTCCTTGGTCTTCCTCTTTGTCTTTTCCCCGGGGGATTCCAAAAAAGGGCCTGTTGTGTAATACTCTCAGTTGGCTTCCGTAGTGTGTGTCCTATCCATCGCCATCGTCTTCGCTGTATCTCATTATCCACTGGTATTTGACCGGTACATTTCCATAATTCCACGTTAGTGACTTTTTCCTGTCATTTCCATCCCTTTATTCTGCGTAAGCATCCATTAATGAAAGTCTGTACCTTCGTGATTGTCCATTTTGGTATTCTCCATGTTTCACAGCCATATAATAGGACCGACTTAACATTTGAGTTGAACATTTTTATTTTTGTATTTAACCTAATTTCTTTGGATTTCCATATGTTTCCCAGTGCAATGAAAGCTCCTCTTGCTTTTGATATCCTTATTTTGGTATCATTTTCTGTCCCTTCCTCTTTATCTATATTACTGCCCAGATATATGTGAGATTGTACGTCTAGTAGAGGTATTTCTCCTAGTTTTATTTGGTTATTGCCAACTGTATCAATTCTCATAATGCTGGTCTTATCTCTATTAATCTTTAGTCTTAGCTGTTGTGATCTCTCATCTAATATACTCATTTTATCCTGCATCTGTCGATGGCTGTGTGATAGGAGAGCTATGTCATCAGCAAAGTCTAAATCATCAAGTTGTTTGGTCAGTGACCACTGGATCCCATTTCTGTTGTTTTGAGTTATTTTCATAATCCAATCTATGGCCAGTAGAAAGAGAAATGGGGACAGAAGGCATCCTTGCCTTACTCCTGTTCTTATTTCAAATGCTTATGTAAGCTGTCCTTCATTCACCACACTACATTTTGTTCCTTCATACATTTGTTTTTATCAGGTTAATAAACTTTATGGGGATTCCGTAATGACTCAGCAACTTCCAAAACATCCTTCTGTCTAAACTATCAAATGCCTTTTCGTAATCTATGAATCCAATATAAAGTGGGGATTTTAGTTCTAAACTTTGTTCAACTATTATACGTAGAGTAGTTATTTGATCAGCACATGATCTGTTCTTCCTAAAACCTGCTTGTTCATCTATCAAGTGTTTCTCTATAGCCTCCTTTAGTCTCTCCAGAATGATTCTGCCTAATATTTTTCCTGGCACTGATAGTAGCATAATTCCCCTATAATTTGTGCACTCCTGTAAACTTCCTTTCTTTTGTAGTTTGATCATATAACCTTCTCTCCAGTCGTTAGGTATTTCTTCCCTCTCCCAAATTTTATCCAATAGATCATGTAACATCTTGGTAGAGGTGTTAATATCTGCTTTGATGGCTTCCGAAGGAATTTCATCTGGTCCTGTGGCTTTACAATTGTTTAATAGTTTGATGGCTTTCATTATTTCTTCTTTGCTTGGTTTTCCGCAGTTAACGTGTAACTCTTCTTCTGCTGGTAATATATCTGGAGGATTATTTGAGCTGGGTCTGTTCAAAAGTTCTTCAAAGTGCTCTTTCCATCTCTCCATTTGTTCCCTTATATTACTAAGCAGATTTCCTTTCTTATCTTTGATAAAGGCGTTGATCTGTTTGTATTTTCCACCTAGTATCTTTGTGCTGTTGTACAGTTCTTTCATATTCCCTTTATTTGCTGCTTCTTCTGCCTCTTTAGCTAGTTCATATATATATTTCCTCTTATCCCTTTTAATGCATCTTTTCACTTCTTTGTTCACCTCTGTGTAAGATTCCTGTGTCTTGACTTTATTACTTCTCGTTTTGCTTTTATTTATGTCTGCTTTCTTGTTATTTCTTTCTTTAATTTTATCCAGGGTCTCTGCTGTCATCCATGCCTTATTCTGGCGTTCTCTTTTCCCCAGTGTTTCTTCGCATGTCTCTTTCCATATATGTTTTACCTGTTTCCAATGATCTTCTATATTTATTGTATTTTCTAGTTGTTGGAGGACTTGGTATTTGTTTGATATTGTGACTGCGAATTTATCTTTAATTCCTTGTTCTTTAAGAAGCCCTACATTGAAATACTTCCTACCCTTATTCGTTAAAGTATACCTTTTTAATGTAATTATAAGTTTGGCTATCAGAAGATCCTTGGCTTAACAAGGTGTCACTGTAAAATTATTGTTATTTTTTTTTCGTTCGCCAGCTTTTACCTGTGACGAAGTCCCTAGAGACTAGGAACTGAATTTTGCGTGTTAATTCATTTTTCCCTGGCAGCCGTGTGTACAGTGGTCCCTCGCTACAGATAACTATAACCCTACCAGATAACTCCGACTTCGGAGGTACTCATATTTTTCATATTTTTTTCCGTCGATGAGTAATTGACGTTCCAAGCCGGGCCTCGCTGCTGAGACCAGGGCTGGTTGCCGCAGAGAGAAATCATAAATCAAAATACCAACCGGTGTAGCCGGGATTTGAACCCACAACCTCTCTGTCTCGAGGCCGGCGTCTTGCCTCGAGACCAACCAGTCCCCAAGATTATTGTTATAGGAACAGCCATATATTTTAGAAGCAGTGATTAATGTAATATGTGCCACTTTGACACTCAATTTTTCTGTTGTTGAGATTGTGGTTCTACCCTATGTGCCGTCTTCGGCTCGAAAAGACAGTAGATAGATAGATAGATGTATAAATAAAAAAAACAGTCCCGTCACACCATAGTGGCGTATAGGGAATATGGCGTCAGTGGACATAATTTGTTACAGACAGCACATTTTTCAGCAAATAAGATTTTTGGGGTTATATGGTCGGTATTACGTCTGCACCGCTTAACTTTCCCATAAAAAAAATCAGGTAGCCATTTAAGGCGGGGTGAACCCAGAAGCCGTCGATCAGGATCGAAACCGACCCTTTGTCTTTTGCAGTCCAGGTCACTAAGCACAGACCCATCGCGGCTCCCAATAAATATGTGTGCTAACGTGTTATCTTTAAAGAAATGGGTACTGTTGTGACATGTGACCGGATTACTTCACTTCCCCATTATTTATCATTGAGAAAACTGATTCAAACTTCGAACATTTCCAAGTTCGTTCGATCAATTTGAGTGAACTAAATTCCAAGTACGTGGCACCGCAATACAAACATATTTAGGCGTGCTCAACTTTCGTAACGTAATGTTCCTATCAGTACATAAATAACATATATCTATAAATAACAATTTTGTTTTTATACTCGACGTTTCACGAACAAATTAAACACGTTTCTAAAATTACTGCTCATGCGATAATAAATAAATATATTCATTGAAGAATTTACTGCTTCCAAAAGGAAACCTAGACCGCCTAATAAAGTTAAGGCATTTCTGTATTTTCCAGCAACAGAGAGTTCCGGAAACATGGACATTCCTATGCAAACAAAACTTATGGGAGCAAAACATACAATAAAAAGAGTGGAGATCATGACAACCATTTTAGCTATTTTCTGGTTCCGGTTGGAGACATTGTCCGCTTGAGCTGACTTTGAAGAATTGACCAGCCAATTCGCTTTTCGATGTAGTTGAACTGTCAGAATTAACGTACACGCTGTGATGATCACAAAAGCGCTGAATGGAATCAAAGTGTTGTTGACGATGAACGATATCGCTTCCACGGTCTCTCTGTTTTCCATAAAAATAAGGCCGATCATAGTTTTGTTTCTTGCAGGAAAATATTTGAGGTCAAGTTTGTTGACGACGTAGATGGGAGCAACACTAAACATCAGTAGGAGGAAAACAACGACGATAATGACAACGACTCGTTTTGTGGTGACAATTTGTTTAATCTAGTTGAAACAAGAAGAGAAACATACAAATTGATGAATTAGTCAAATAACAAAATAATTACCTTTAAAGGAGACATGTTGCTAAACTAAATTGGCAAACTTCTTTTCTTCTGTGACTACACCTTGTCAAAAGCATTAGTGACTGTAAAACCTTGTTGTCTCTATTAATAGAAATAACCATTTATGGTTAGTAAAGCAGTAAAAAATAAATTAAAGAGCCCAGTCACGCATCGTGGAGTATAGGACATATGGTGGTAATGCCATAACGTATATATACTTTCAGCACATAATTTTTAGTGTAATGTGGTCGGTATTACACCCATTCAGTTTTACTTTCCAGAAAAAAATCGTGTACCCAATTAAGGCTGGGTGAACCTGGAAGCCATCGATCAGGATTGAACCCAGCCTCTAGACATTTGCAGTCCAGTTCACTAATCACTGCGGCGCGGCTTTATTTATAAAATAATACTGTGACAAATTTACTTCATGTAGCTATATGGTGGGTGGGTGAATGTCACCGTACTAGGCTATAGCATAGTAATGAGAAGAGAACAGCTGGAAATGTATTGTATAAACTGGGAAGATTGAGGGAGGCACGCTAGTGTTTGGCAATGAAATAGCCTATAATCTCGATGGCAGCTCTGTCACTGAGAGTGACCTTACTCTGGACAAAGAGGACACCGCCGAGGTTGTTTTTCATTCATTAAGAGCAGAGAAGGAGAATAAATTGGAAAATGATATACACATTGAGAGTCCAAGGAATCTAAAGGTAGAAAATAGATATGGTCCATCCGGAGTGCGTAGAAGGAAAAAAAAGATGTATCTCTAATCAATACATTACAGGACAAATCAGGATGAATACGCTTCAAGAAATGCTGTGACGGGCGGGGGGACGGATATGTCGGTGTCTCGACCGCAATAAAGCTGTTTTCATTAATAAAATAAACATACATCACTAATATAATGATTTTTCTCATATCTGTTATCATTTTCTTGTGCGATTTTTACCAGGGATATCGGCTTATCTTGTATAGTACAGCACTCGAGAAAACATCACAAACAAACATCGCTATATTTAGAAGTAAACCTGAAGGCTGAAAGAGAAACCCTCAACACCACCTGACTTAAGTTTAAAGCTACAGGAACCATAGTCGTCTGATTGAAATTTAACCACAACCGCCCCTACTGGCAAAGCTTAAAACTCAGGTTAGTTTGGGTTTTTTCCGGGGCTTCCCTTTCATCCTTTAGGCTTACTTCTATAGATTGCAACAGACAAACAATCAAACAAACAACAGAAATCATGAAGAACTTTATGGAATCCGAACTATGATCTGAACCCATTCACTTCGATACTACGCCTTGTCACGATCAGATCAGCACACTGCTGGCTCAGTAACGAACTGCTTTATTGACAAGACCTGCACTCCGGGAACACAAGGGCTCGGATAACTGGCTATTTTCACACGCACAGCCCGTCCTTGGGGTTGTCGTTCCTACTTAATCAATGAGTTTTTTTTTTCAAATGTCTGCAATTCGAAGACTGTGTTGTTCTGTAATCAAACTAGTTGAACTGATGTATATTATACATTTTGTAAGTAGTATATACATTTATTCAGTTTTTTCCACAAAGCTGTTCATAAATCGTTGCTAACTTTGACACATCAAAAAACATCTTCTAAGTTAACATGCAATAAATTAATATTTCATTTTAAAATAATTAATTCCAAACCTTTAACGGCGCTGTTATACACAAGCATCTTTCCAGCGTAATGAAAGCTGTAATCCAGGCCGTTATTCGAGAAAACGTCGTGTGAGGTATTGAACCTGTCAAGTACTGGATCTCTATACTTTCAAATGGTAGGTCCGAGGCTGTTAGCACCGGATTATAACATGTGCTTACCCAAATCAGTGTTAATAAACAGCCTATGTCTGAAACTGCTAGACCTGGGTTTGCATTATAAAAAAGGAATGTTTTAATTCTTTATAAACCATCTTTTCTTGCATATTGTGTAGACTATATACATTATATATCTTTTATCACATAATGTATTAATAACGATCAATTTTATCTACAACCATCTTTTCTTACATATTGTGTAGACTATATACATTATATATCTTTTATCACATAATGTATTAATGGCGTTCAATTTTATCTACAACCATCTTTTTTTTCAATTTCTATCTCAAATTCCATCTATATCAATGCACCACTGAATTAAAAAAAAATAGAATAGCTAAGGACAAAATATCATTGCAGAAAATAAAGAACATCTATTGCAACAAATCTATGTCAATAGAAGAGAGAAAGAGAGCTCATCTGTGCTATATTATTGAGTCATTTCTGACCTTTGGAAGTTAATCGTGGCTAGTAGACATACAAATGAAAAGACGATTAGAGGCAACAGAGATGGGATTTCTCAAAAGAATATTGAAAGTTTCCTGGGGAGCTAAAAGGACCAACGAAAAAGTTCTCAAAGGCCAACACAAAAAGGGAGCTCCTAAAAAACATGTGACAGAAACAATCAATATTTTTCACGCACATCATGAGAAAAAGAAAGTTCAAATACTTGGTTACAACTGGCAAACTACAGTGAAAGAGAGATCGAGAACGACAAAGAGAGAAAATACTAGATAACATGGCATGGAAAACAACCAACAACAGAATTGATTACATGCACAGTGGATATAAGATTGTGGAAGGACATGATCGCGCAAGCCAAACTTATGGCACACGATGATGACATCGATCTCCATCTTTAACTTTTAAAATATTTAAAATAGTATGCCGCTTGTAACTCGATAATTTACGTTTCATTTTAATTAGTTCTTATTTGTCATTGATACCTGCACGATTTGTCTGTAATGGTTTACGATCTACTCAACTAATCAAACGCACTTGAGTTCATTTATTCAAATATGATTTTTTTTTTTTTTCGCAGATTTACTGTCATTGTCCACTCGTACTTTGAAAATGAAAACCAAGAAAATTCATCGACAAGATCTAGCGGCACGGCGTAAAACTGAACAATTTATCCGTATATTTGTTGACAGTTAAAAGATATATATTGGGGCTAAAACCATGTACTCAATTTGATACACGGCGTGAAAGCTTTTTCCACGATAAAGATTCAACCGTTAAAATGTCTGTGTTGTTGATTATGTCATTTGTTGGTCCAGCTGACTGTATACCCATGCTCTTTGACTCATCTACATGTAATGTTATCTGCCAGTGTTTGTGACCTGTTGTGTTCAATTTACATGTCTTTACGACTTCACAGGCGGTTGGAAACATAGATGTAGATTATTAACAGCAATTATTATTGGTGTGTTGCTAATACGGGAGAAGTAAAGGCATCAAGATGCATAGCGATGCGAACGTGTTGGTAATAGATTGTTCAGAAAAAGACCTTATTACAGCAGATTTCGTTTTGTCTAGCAGTGCTTCCCCCCTCTCTACGCGACCTACCTAAGCGATATAACTCTGTCTACATCTCTCCAACAAACATTTTTTTTCTGGTCGCATTCCTGGCCATGCACCAAAACATCGTCGACATAAGACATTGTCCTCTCCGGACCGTAATCTTCTCGCTAGTTGTAATTCCCATTATGTAGGCGTTGACAAGAACTAGAGATGTTGGTAGGACCTACTGTAGACGAGAGTATGTTGTTCATTCAAAATTTCGTGTGCCGCATTGTGCCACCAGACACCGGAATAGCTTCACAGAGATCCGGTTAAAGATCGACGTTATTCAGACTGCCATGTTATTTGACTGCCAGTTGTTTTCTGAAGTAGCTTGCCTACTGTATTAAGCGTGACAGATTTTACAATATCCCAGAAATGGTGTGCTTTCCTTGCACGGTTTGGGTGAAAGTTATTGAATAACTCTTGTCATTCTTTCATTTAGCATGCCCCAGCCCATTTAATAATTGACTTCTTAGTGTTGTCATAAAGGTTGAGTGTCTTGAACGCTAAAAACGTCTAACTTGTTCAGTTTATACTGTCATTTTGATGTTCAATATTGTTGTAATAGTTGCACATGGACAAGGTACAAGTTTTTTTTCATTGTGCCTTGAATAGATTGTCCGTTTTTCAGATCCGTACATAAATGTGTTAAGCAGGCAGTGGTCCAATGGTGTTGTATTCAGTGTATTTGACCTTATCAGGAAAATAAATATTATTAATAATATATGTGAAGGCCTGAACCACATCTGGTTTCAATATAAAAAAATCCAATGTTTACATCAATGAGATTATGCAAAGTATTGTGTTTCTATTATGTTCAAGTTTGTATTTATTTGCTTCATAGGTAGTCATTTTCTTTCAGGGGTGGGAGAAATTTAAAATTTCCATAGTATTTTTTTCTCTTATTTTTGTTTGCCTGCCCATTATACTTTATCACTGAGCTCTCAGTGTTTGCTCTAGGCATTGTATAAATCAATATGTGACTTTTTGGGGACCTCAGTAGCCAAGTTGGGAAAACCACCCAACCAAGATACCGACGTTCGGACAACCCGTGTTCGATTGCTGAAAGAAATCTAAGTTGTACTCGTATTTGAAAAAAAAACCCCGCGGCTGACCCAGCCTCTGGCAGAAATGAGTAACAGAGTATTAATCTGGGAAGGTGAGGAATGTCGCCTCGCATCATGAGTCTCTGAACACTTCTGAATAGACGACCGAGCACATATGGGTGAAAACTCGCGTGCTAAGATAGACGACCGAGCACATATGGGTGAAAACTCGCGTGCTAAGATAGACGACCGAGCACATATGGGTGAAAACTCGCGTGCTAAGATAGACGACCGAGCACATTTGGGTGAAAACTCGCGTGCTAAGATAGACGACCGAGCACATATGGGTGAAAACTCGCGTGCTAAGATAGACGACCGAGCACATATGGGTGAAAACTCGCGTGCTAAGACGCCGATTCAAGTGTCGTAGTTTACACTAAAACCATACTACCTATACTCCACTCAGCGTGACGGGGCTCTTTACTTTAGAACCACATTAGTCTAATCTTGTTTTTCTGAGACTGACATAGGAATGTCGATGTTTCCAGAACTTTCTGCAGTAGGAAAATACAGGAATGCTTTTACTTATTCAGTGGTCTTGGCTTCCTACTGGAAGCTGTAAATTATAACCCTTCAGTGTTTTTTTTTCTATTTGTTCTAGATCCCACTTTGGACATTTGTGTGAGAGCTTTAGGTTTATAATTGTTGTGATACATCTTCCAAATTACTTCTGGAAAAATATTTTTACATTTCGTTATTCCAGTCGCATGAGTAGATTTAGTTGGTTCTATATTCACATGTAAATGATATCGATATTTCCTAGTAGATTATATTGGATCAATACTCATTTTATTTTGCATCAGTTCCTGTGAGTCTTCCATTAAAAAATTTCCTTACTTCATGGCAATGTGGATTTGTTTACGATCACTGCTACTTTCGTCGTGTACTCATACCTCCAGGTAGCTGGAATGTGCCGCAACAAACAAAATGTCTGATCAAGTTCACTTGCATAAATAATGATGTTTCTATGCGTAACGTACATTCTACAGAGCTGACATTTTGTTTGCTTTACTTAGTATCAGTGTTTGTTATTTGTCTTGTTTGTTGTTTGATACGTCAGTTCATTTGCTCATATGTTTCTTTCCAGGAAGATCAAATACACTTGCTTCTTCTATTTTACGTTTAAAGTGATTACAAGTAGGTGTTACTTAAAATGTAAAATTTTATTATGTTTAAACAAATTAACAATTGTTCCATCCGTAAACCACTGACTTGGCAATCTTTTTATTATGAACATTGACTACTAAAATATCTTTGATAAATACTACAAACATGATGTTTGTGTTAGGTGTCACAAATTGAAACCACTTCCATGAAATACCAGTTTGTAGAATGTGGGTAGTGTATCAGACTCAGGACAGCTCTACATATAGACACTGCAAAATGTCCAAGAATATAGCAGCAATTCCGCTTTGAGATAAAAGCAAACAGCTATGAGAATCTATATATAAGCGTTACAACTTGACAACTTTGATGTTTAAAGTTCATTGCATCAACAGTTAGTGAAATTTGTGATCCTGTATCTTTATAGAAGGATGGCTATATTCTTTTTAGATAAAAATCGCTGAAAATAGATATTTACGATTCGTTACATCACTCCACGACTACTATGTCTACTGTAAACTTACCAGACATACACAAAATGAAAATAAAATATATGATTTAAATTATACATTTACCAGCCATCAAGAAATACCTATAAGACTGGCATTGACTGGGTCCTTGAAGCCTTGTTTAATAAAACAGATGACACTTAAAATGTTTGTTACGATGCCGAAAACAGAGAAAACATAATAAAGGGAAGTAACTCCCCAAAGATAATAGGAAATAACTTCATCGCTAATAACCAAACCCGTCACTTCACTTGAGATATGTGACACTGAATGTGACACTGAATGTGACACTGAATGTGACACTGAATGTGGCACTGTTGATTCTGAAACTGTTCTATAAACATTTACAAACATTTTACTTTCTTTAAAAATTAAGTCTAACTTTGCTGAACAATCATTGGTGAAACACTTCCTTTTCAAAATTAAAATATTGCGGATAGTGTGTATTTTGTATGATATTTTTTCTCCTTATTTAAATAGTATGGTGTTTGTGTTATATAGCAGTTAATGTGACTTTATGTTGCTACGCTCAAGTGTTTTAGTACCAGAATATAAGTTATACAAGTTCTTTTATAATTTCACTTATTCCTTGTGTTTATTCGTAATGTCACTTTTGTAATAATGGCAATAATTATTTTCAATAACATACCCCATATAACAAATTAGTGTTACTATTGCTAATCAGCTATTGCAGAAAGGTACGCTAAAATCAGTCTAACTAAACACATATTATTTACGATTAATAATAAATCTAGCAATCATATCGCGGTAAATGGTAACATAAAGAGAGTGTCAGCCGCTTTGTGAAGAAAATTGGTGTTTTCAATTTTCAACAAGGCTTCACTCTGCATTAGACATAATTTAAATAAAATGATATAAATTAGAAATGATATAAAATAGAAATGATATAAATTAGAAGTGATATAAATTATCAGTACCTCCAAATCATTAAACATTAATGTATGTCTTGCTCCTTGTGAAATGTTTTTAAATTGATCTTTGTTAAAGTAAATCAGTGGCTATTTTTCGGCCGTGGTTTCGCTTGTTTTACTGATGTTCACTGTATGATTTCGAAATTGTTTTGCCGATATTCAAAGTTGTAATCTGAGCATTGTCACTGTCGGTGGTCTTCAACAGTTACTTGCAGTAACTAACATTTAACGCTGAAAAATACAAGATACATCACTTGTACAAAATAATATGGAAACCAATCTTGTTTCAGTCCGATCATTCAACCAGTTGTTAAAGGTGTCCAGTAGCAGTCAATCATTACTGGCTACATGGGAGTGGAGTGTAGATTTTCAACTTATCATGGACACATATTATGGGGGAGAACTGCTCCGTGCACTATCACCGGATGCCTGGCATTCCCTGACCAAGGGCCAGGTACCCATTTATTTTTTCCAGCTGGCTTGCCTGGTGGCGACGAGCGAACTTCGAACTCCCGTGTTTCGTGTGAAAATCAAATTGTTAAGAAACCTAATTAAATGTTGGATATCGGTTTCCACCTCAGGGTTCATCTACTACAACTCCTCTTTGTTGTCCACCCTTTAAAACGGACAATAATTTGGCGTAGTTATGTTGTGTTGTACTCTAAAGAAAACTACGGTTTTTTTTCTGCACGAAATTTATGGTATCAGGTTGCCTTTTTTACAGAGGAACATGTGCTTGATCAAACTAGTTTTTTTGTTGGATATCATTATTATTATTGTATTGATATATCACTATTTATTAGCGTTTACGGTGTCTTATATAATTAACTAAATGTGGACGTACTTTGTTATATTTACACTTTATTAAAGTGATCAGAAACCTAAATATGAGATGAGGCATGGCGAACTGTAAAAAAACTAGTATGAACTATTTTTTTTTTTAATTAACTTTTTTTTTTTTTACAGTTTTCAATAAAATAAAAAAATAATTGATGAATTTCACATTGCATGTTTCAGCGGGAATCTATCTGGTGAATATATGTAATTGTTATTATTAATTTATAAAATTACCAATAACCAATAACCAATTGTTATTGATGTGCATATATTGAGAGACTTATGCGTCTAAAGGTGGAAAGTAGTATGATCGTTCCGGACAGCTGAGTAGAAAAAGTAGATATATCTACAATCAACACCTAACAGGAACAATCACTCTGTGTACGCTTCTAGAAATTCCGGGACGGACGATGGAACGGGTAGGGGGATGCTTCTGCTGTAGTGTAACTGATTTTATGAATGACAAAATGGGATAGAATTGTCACTTTCGCAAATGTGGTAAAAATATAGAATTGTATCAGAATAAGGGAAAATAACCCTTTGACTCATAGAAAGTTGATTGTGTTAGATAAAGTGGACTTTGCCTACATTGATCACGTGCTTAATAAATAGACAATAAAAGGAGATAAAACTTGGTGCAGTCAAGAAAAGTGTTTTGTAATAGTCTTGCTATATAAATGTTAAAGTATCATACATGTTTAATTTATTTTATAAATAAGGTTGAACAATTAATAATATCCATAACTTCATGTTCTCACATCCTTTTAATGGGAAGATTGTATGGTCCGAGTGAACAACAATCGATTTTCTCAAAGAGTAATTACGTTCATTGATTAATGAGAAATGTGTCATATCTGAAATGTAGTAAAAAAAAAAAGTAAAGTACCCCCGTCGCGCCAAGTGGCGTATACGGAATATGGTGTTAGTGACCATAAATTTTATAGACCTACAGCACATGATTTTTGGGGTAATGTGGTCTGTTTTAAACCCGTGCCGCTTCACTTTCCCAGAAAAAGATCCTGTACCCATTTAAGGCTAGGTGAACCCGGAAGCCGTCGGTTTGGATCGAACCCTAACCCTTGTCCTTTGTAGTCCAACCCACTAACCACTGAGCTATCGCGGCTCCACTTATCTGAAATGTCTGCCAAAACAAAAACAAAAATGAGCTGTTTAATTGTCCGCCCTTTAAATAATTCTTCTTTAAAGAGACAATAAGTGGGTGGTTCATACATTAAATGTAACATTCAATTTCTGAATTCCATTTCCGATTTCAATATTTTGAGATTTTCCGCGATAAAAGTGAGATTTTATAGAAACTGCTGAAATGGCCATTGATTACTGAGGAGTCGGCAAGAAAAATATGTCTTTCGACTATAACACAACAATAGTATCTGGAGCTAATTTTATTGTTATTTGTATTATTTGTGTTAGTGGGATTTTTATTATTTGTATTAGTGGAGTTTTTATTATTTGTGTTAGTGGGATTTTTATTATTTGTGTTAGTGGGGTTTTTATTATTTGTGTTAGTGGGGTTTTTATTATTTGTGTTAGTGGGATTTTTATTATTTGTGTTAGTGGGATTTTTATTATTTGTGTTAGTGGGATTTTTATTATTTGTGTTAGTGGGGTTTTTATTATTTGTGTTAGTGGGATTTTTATTATTTGTGTTAGTGGGGTTTTTATTATTTGTGTTAGTGGGGTTTTTATTATTTGTGTTAGTGGGATTTTTATTATTTGTGTTAGTGGGGTTTTTATTATTTGTGTTAGTGAGGTTTTTATTATGTTTGTTGTTTGTGCGCTGGGAGAAGAACAAAATGAGACAGAAACGTCATCAGGCACGCTATTTAACTTTGGAAGATGTATCTTAAGCTCTGGTTTTATATTAAGTGCTACACAACATTGTGAAACATTTTGTTTGTGCATAAAGTTTATGAAATCGAAGAAAAGAAACTTTTGGAGCTAAGTTTGTACAATCTCATCTTGTCAGAATTACGACGTCATATTTGGTTATTTGGTTATGAAAGCCCCGGTATCACTGCAAACAAATTGAAATCAATAAGCATAATCGAGTACAAGCATTCATAAGCAAGACTGAATTCTCTCCGTTAATTTATAAAATGTTTCTTTTTTTCTGTTTTTGTGTAAAATATGTTTCTGCGTCGCTTTATTTTGAATATTTTGCCGATCATCTTTTCAATTAGTGACGCAGGTCTTCTTGTTGATCAGACACAAATCTAAATGTTTATCGACAACATTTGAATACGATGATTATGACAACAGGCAAATCCCCAACTTCCTTAGTCGCCTTATACGACATGTATGGCAGGAGTCACTGACTCTATTCCGCAAACCCTGTTTAAGCCGGAAATAATCACAACTAACCATATGTGTACACATAGACTCTCAATCTATTTCAAAGAACACATACCTATATTACTGGGGCCATCAATGGTGTTTTTTTTCCGATATTTTAACGTCTAGATGTTGATTGCTGATGAAGTTCCAGAAAATTTGAGTAAATGAAAACTCGTACCCGTACTTTGTTTATTCCCAGTTATGGTTTTCATGAACAATGCAAGTTTCAGTGGTACAACTACAAACAAAGAACGTAAAATAAAATCTATAAAAATTGACAACGGTGTTTCTGTGCGAAAGCTATGCGACACGTGTTATCATTGTTTCCAACTGAGCATGATATTCAACAAAGAAATTAACTAACTCTACATTTTGACGCGTATAATTAGTGAATTGTGTACTATTACATTTTCAGGCCACCACTGTTAGTTTCGCAAAATTGGCATAAAAGAATAATCCTTTAGCCAAGATTAATAGAAGATTGAGCTGTCTATTATACATATATCATATCTTTGTTTTTGATGTAAAGACGAGAGAATGAATGCTAGTGACACTTTTGCAATGTTTTTAGGAATGCAGCAAAGTCGCTCTTCCTTTTCTGGAAACAAGACACTCTAATCCCACTTTAAGGCTGCATGAACTTACAAGCTGCTCAATCGAGGGATTCAA
>JAVIAB010000124.1:95084437-95149437 GCA_032433765.1 Megaustenia siamemsis
TATTCGCTGTAAAGTGAAAACAAATTCGGCGACAGAACACAGCCTTGTCTTACTCCCTGTTTTATATATATAGTTATGTTACATATGTTTAACATATTTTGAGCAGGATTGTACACGCAATAGGAAGTTTCTTTTATTGTTTACCTTTGCCCACTTGTGACATGGTGATCGGTTGCATTTTTCAATGTTGCTCAATTCCTGGTTTATTTTATCATCGGCATCATCATAATTCATCACAATCATCATTATCATTACCATCACCATTATCATTACCATGCACCATGCAAGCTAGTAGAGGTGATCGTATCTGCTTTTATATCGTACTTCTTCTTTTTTCCTACATTTTGTGTTTCTCGTTTTCCCATGTTCTAATTGATCATTTCTTATTTCAAGATTAAATAAACAAAAATTATGATTCTATGCATGACCAGTATGTTGAATATTTAAAAGCTGACACATTGCCTCGGCTATCCGTGACACGTGGTCAACTGTAATTTTAGAGTTGATTTTGAGTTCACATTTAATAGAAATAACCTGTATTATATTATTTATGTGTTGATTTGTTTTATTTATGTACTTTCAACATCGTCAGTGTTTTGACTTAATGTTGGGCCACAATCATACATGATTTGTTCCATCTTTAGTGATATTTGGAGCCGCGATAGCTCAGTGGTTAGTGAACTGGACTGCAAAGGACATGAGGTAGGGTTCGATACCAACGGACGGCTTCCGGGTTCACCCAGCCTTAAATGAGTACCGGATTTGTTTCTGGGAAAGTAAAGCGGTACGGGCGTAATACCGACCACATTACCCCAAAAATCATGTGCCGAAGGTTTGTAAAAATTATGGTCACTATCACCAATTTCCATATACGCCACTTGACGTAACGGGGCTCTTAATTGTTTTTCTTTTAGTGATATTTGCTAGGCCATTAAAGTAGGTGAGTGTAGTTCAGCTTAACGGAAAGTCGCTTAAATGTCTTTTCTGAAGCGTCCATACAAGATGATGTAGTATCTATCTCCACGTGGGTATCTTGTGAACTAGAGCACACTTGATGTGTCTGTACACTCTATACATTCAGATTAATGATGTCTAAAAGAAATCATTAAAGATGTATAAGATATAATACTCCCATTTTGATCATCATGTGTCATGCCTATTGGCGCAGACGATGGTGTCGTTTCACAATGTTCCGTCCACATGGCATCGTATAAGGTGGATTGTTGACTGTTTTCCATGCCATGACACTAAGCTATCTAGTATTTTCTCTTTTTGTCGTCCACGTTCTTTCTTTCACTCTATTTTGCCAGTTGTAACCAAGTGTTTCAACTTTCCTCTTCTCATGTTGTGCCTGAAAAATGTCGATTGATTCTTTCTTATGGTTCTATGAGCTCCCGTTTTTACTCTCATACACAGTAGTATAATAGTAATGTTCTAATATAAAGCATCAAACTGTTCTCTAACAGATAGAACTATTTTGTTTTGTATAAGAACGTATTTATTGTTGGTGTGCTAGAATTATCAGAAAGTTATCAGAACCTTGTCTGCGAGTTTCCTCAGGTTGATCTATAATGATTTCATGACTACATAACAAGCGATCATGATATACTCTGTCACATATTCTGACTTTACATATGAAAGAAAATTAAAAATGAGAAATGAGACCATACAGCAATAACAAATATTGCGTTTTCACACACACACACATACAAACACACGGCTACAAATTAAATATTTTTAAAATCTTCACACATGAACATAATGCCTTGTAAGTATATAGCAAACATGTCACTTTTGGATTTTTTTAAACGGAGATTTTGAGTAAGATTAAATGACAACAATAATGAAATTATTAGCAGTTTCACATGACAGTAATTGATGATACCTAAAGAGGGAGATATATAACTTTTGTACCGCAATCAAACTCTAAAGAGCAAGAAATAGAACTGTGTATCCCCATCAACAACTAAAGAGCGAGCGAGGAGAAAGAAGAGAAGATAGCCGTATCTACAAATGTCCGTCCATACGTTATGCTCTGCCCCCAAATGTGAGCCTCGATTAAACTGCTTTACTCTTTTCTTATCCTTGATTACTTTCCCGCGTCACTCCATACATTCTACTTTTAATTAGTTTGATTTACTGTATGTTCATTATGTCCTTCCAATAGTTTGACGTGTGTTGGTCATTTGTAATTTTAACACTTTTTTTAGTCTCAGTTTTACTCTATCTATCTATCTATTGTCCTTTCGAGCCGAAGACGGCACATAGGGCAGAACCACAATCTCAAAAACATAAACCTTGCGTGCCAAAATGGCACATATTGCAGAGATCACTGATCTAAAATCTATGGCGCTGTTTCCATAACAATACTTTTTACAATGACAGCTTGTCAAACCATCGATCAACTTCCTTAGTCGCGTCTTACGACATGCCTGGAAGGTCACAGTGTCACTATTCTTTACCTCCCTCATAATGAGGCCCCGGTAACACACGGGCAGTTTTACTCTAGTATATGTTTTATAGTGCGAGTAGTTTGGTCTTGATTATTGTGATCATTAAACAGAAATAGCTCCACTTCATCCCATAACTCAGAGCGTCGTTGGGACACCACTGACAGACTTAGTCCACTGTTCTCGTTAGCATGGACATTAATCACTATAGTTAATGTCTTTGAGACATATTATGAAATACATTTCTGAAATGAAATATTGGTTGTATAATTCCATATGTCCTATTGTATAATATTTTGGCGAGTGTTTACGCCAAATTGATAATAACTTTTGCTCCTTAATTTATGTAATTTCTGTACATTGTTACTGTAGTACAACATAATACGTGGTTAGTTTTAGCTAATATATTACAGGTATTGTGGACAGCCAAATCAATTTAATGATTAGACACTAAAAGAGGCCCATGAAGGTAGAGGGGAGGATTATTTTAAAACATGAGGAAACGGTAGTCCATATCTGTCGAGCATGTGTGGAGAAAAGGCGAGTTGGAAAGCTTAGTTACAACAGGAAACAATTTAATGCTAGAGAAATAGAGGTTGACAAATGGAAAAGAGGCTGGGTCGTTTAACGGTGTGGTGCAGAAAAGATAAACTGTGCAACTTACGTATCTCGCTACATTGAAGATTATGACGGAAAGTGATGTCCAGCGTCTCCCGTCAAAGATCAAGAATAGATGTAGTACGAACCTACAATTGGTATAGTAATGCACTTAACCCAGGATATAAAAATGCTGCTCCCACAACATATTTCACTGCCGACGTACATATGATAAATAGATGAGCAAAGAAACATTAAACGACACAGTTAAATCTTACCACAAGCCATACGTTACCTATAAGGCTGGCATTGACTGGGTCCTTGAAACCTTGTCTAACAAAACAAATGATATTCATAATGTTCGTTACGATACCGAAAATAGCAAAGATGTTGTAAAGACAAGTTACCACCCACAAATAGAATGAAATAACCTCATCACTAATTACTAAACCTATCCTTTCGTCAGAAGTAACTGAGACTGAAAAATGTAATGTTGGCACGGAAATATTTGAGATGGAAACATTTTCAATGATTTCTTTTTGATTTAAATAAGTTTGATTTTGCCAAATAACCATTGCCTGCTTCTACTCTCGATTGAAAAGTACAATTTTAGCAATTCAATTATTATGATCTATTGCTACACTTTTAATTCTTGATTCACAATGCTTGATTTTCATTCTCTACCAAGGAAAGTGTGTTATATCAAGTAGTTTATATTTCCTTTTTGTTATTTTAGTTCACGTGTGTAGAAGTTCTTCTATCAAAGAATTTATAATATACTCTATTTATAGCAACGTTTATGTTCTTATTTTAATTGATGATCGCAAGCCACGCGTTAATTAAAACGACACAAATTATTCTAATAACAAAGTGTAATTAGGATATCAGTGCTATCTACGTTAATAACAAGGTGGCAAGATTAAACATGAAATATGGCATTGCGAATCATTTTATTTTTTTCTAACTGGTATGGGGTCATTTGAATTCTAGAAGTGTACGTAGCGACAGAGACTAACAATTACTATTAAAAACTCTTAGTATTGACCAGAAATCTACGACTTTGTTGTAAATGATAATAGGGAAGTACGATAACCAGTAATACTACACAATTATTATAAGCAATCAATAAGACAGTTAATAATTAGTGTCAGTGTTTGAATGTTGTGACGTGATGGTATTTTCTGTTCGGTTATTGAGGTGAGTATTCGATATTAAAAGTAATAAATGATGCATCATTTATTAGATAATATACCAGACAAAAGTTTCGTAGTTAAAGTTGACATTGGATTGTAACAAATCACAATTGCAATTAACTCTGGACAAACCCATGGGTGTCAACTTACCTTCAACGGATAACTGACTGTGTCTTCTAACGATTCTTGTACCTCAGAAGGTGGAAAAGGCATCTGGTTGATCCTGACTATTTAGCGGGACAAGCAGATGTATCAACAATGAATACCTTACAGGTACAATCAGTCTGTAAACGCTTCGAGAAATGCAGGGACGGGCGGTAGAACGGATATGGTGATGCCCTGACTACAAAGGAATGTATTCCGTGAATATAATGGAATAGCACATCACAGGTAGTGCACACCACTATCCCATCCTTGCAGGTTTTGCTCATGGTTGATCAAGGTAGTATTCCAAATTGCTACATTTTCAAGACCGTATTCCCCTTGACAGAAGTGTCCGCTTCTAACAGCAGTTCACTAAGTTCATGAAAACATCGCCCTTGTGCATGTCAATCAATTCGATAATTCACTATATGTTTTTTAAATAAATTATTCATGGAGCTCATGTTACCTACACGGGTGCAGTATCTTCTTCTTAGTGCTCACCAATTAGGTGGACTTTGTTGTGTTGTGTCGCTATTTTATAGTAAGCCCCGATATATGCTCCTTTCAGCCCGACACATCCGTCTCCGGCATGGGTAGAGTTATAAATTAGCATCATGTACGTAGCATAGCGTTCATTTTACCGTTCTCTTTTGGACTTTCAACTACCAATAGTTCTTTAACGTGTGCAGAGTAGATATAGGATCTATTGTTTTTTCGAGAACTTCAGACATTGAATCTCACTACCCAGAGACCACGGGTGGGTAAAACCACCAACAATCCACGGATTTGAAGTGACAAATTTCCACCACATCTGGATTCAAATCCGGGACTTTCTTGTACAGATGCCGAAAACTTACGCTTGGAACACCATATCCCAATCGTGCAACACTTTTTTGAATGGCAGAAAATCTCCACCTTTCATTTTACAAATGATAGAATTAAATTATTAGTGAGGCCTGAAGCACTGCACTAACAAATCTAATTAGTGGAAACATGTGCATGATATGGAGACTAACATAGAAGCGACACAGATTATCTCTAACAGTAGCTGGACTACGAAAGCAGGCGATACGTTTCATGTACACCTTACTCTATTCTTACAATAATTAATGTCTATATGATCTAGCATTCTTTGCAAGTTTTAAAGCATTAACAGTATGACTAGCACAGTAGCAAGATTTGACACGACAAATCATGATGCTTAAAAAATTGGATTAAACTATTGTGTAATTTGGCAATATCGTTATACGAATGTTAAAAGTGAACAGTAATAACACAATTAAAAATAAAAACTACAAGTTAACAAATGATACTACTAGATCCCATATAAAGATCATATGTCAAATAAGAATATGCAAACATGATTATTATATTATTCTTAATTATTAATGAAATTATTTATTAAATTATTATACCAGTCATGTGTGTGATATGTTAAAGAATACAACGAGAGTGAACACAACACAACACAGAAATTACAAGGTGAAAGTTGACAAAACCATTTTTATTCAAATTTTGATATCTTGACTCCAGCTTTGATTACATTCATCATAATCATCATCATCATCGAGTGCCGTCTCCGCATCGAAGGTTGGCTACCACGGATCGCCATTCCACTCTATTTCTTGGTTTAATGGTGCAGGTTGTCATAGACTGACTTGTCCATCTTTTGATGTTACTTGTCCATGTTAGTCTTGGTCTGCCTCTGCCTCTTTTACCTTGTATTTTTCCCTTCAATATTACTTTAAGTAGGTTGTTGTGTCTTTTAACGTACCCCAAACATTTCATTTGTCTTGTCTTAATTGTATTTAGTAGTTCTCTTTTTATTTTTATTTGTTTTAAAACTTCATCGTTTGTTTTCTTTTCTTTCCACCCAATTCTACATATTATTTTATTAATCCACATTTCAAAGACTTACATTTTCTGTTATGTTTTCTTGTCTAATGTCCATGTTTCTGCACCATACAGGAATATAGAGAAGATGTAACATTTTGCAATTCTTAGCTTCAGCCCTACTGTTTGCATTACTAAAGTTTATTAATATATTTCTAGTTAAACTTCATCATCTCGTTTGTTCAACTGTCTTGCTCGCATGAAATGAATCTCACAAAATAGAAATATTTACTATTACCGACTTTGAATCTATCAAACTGTATATAATATATTGGTTTCTGTCACAGCGTTTAAAGCAACTGCTAACGGTTTGTCACTCTTAGAGTTCTGTTAGAAAATCAACAGAATATTGACGGGAACAATCCATCCAATAATCTAACTTATGTGTAACTCTCTCAGAAGTATATTCTGAATGCATCCATTAAATATAATAAATCTTAGTGATAGCAATCTCAATCTCGACTAAATCTCTTGAAGTAAATCTTGTACTTAGCTCTACACTACTCTCTAGGACTTAACTTAGGAAAGAATGAAAAAACAAACTTTCCAATAGTAGGCTAATGCGTCGTTCAGCAACAGAGCTAAAAGCTGTCAGTAAACCATAGCTGATAGTTTACGACAGGAGAGGTGAATTAAAACTACTATGTGCCTCCAGAAACAGACTAACCAGTTTAGTCTAAGTGCGTACGGATAAAGAGAAGAAGACAACCCAGTACTAAAAAATGTGTTGAAGTCGGATGTTGTGGGCCGAAAGTTGCAAATATTACAGTTCTCCTGCAAAATAAAACACAACGCTTCCACGCCAAATTAACGTCCTTTTAAGGGCGGATGACTAGGAGGTCCAACCTCTACTTCAGTCATCTAATGAACGCAAGCAAGTACAAATCTCCAATTCATGTTCAGCATATCAAACTCATGAGCTAGAATAATCTCTTGTAATAAACAACATTCTTCTTTTATGAACTCCTAGCCCCAAGACTGATCAAACTATCTTCTTTTTTTTAATTTACAAAGACTAGAAAAGAAAATTAATGTGTGTTACCGAGGCCTCATTATAAGGGAAGTAAAGAATAGTGACACTGTGACCTTCCAGGCATGTCGTAAGAGGTGACTAATGAGGTTGATCGATGGCCTGACAAGCTATCATTGTACAAAGTATTGTTATGGAAACAGCACCATATATTTTAGAGCAGTGATCTCTGCAATATGTGCCACTTTGGCACGCAAGGTTTCTGTTTTTGAGATTGTGGATCTGCCTTATGTGCCGTCTTCGGCTCGAAAGGACTATAGATAGATAGAAAAGAAAAACAATAAAAAAATTGTAAAAGACTTTCACAATGCACAACTACATTAAAGAGAAACGTTACAGAACATTTGAATGAATTAAAATATATATGAGAAGGACTTTTTCTTAGACGTTAAATGTGCAATAAAGATAACTTGTAGGATATCCCAGGCTGCATTCCTAGAGTGACAATAATAGCTAACCCAATTTAGAGAATAAAAGTAAGAGAAATAGTTTTGTCTGGTTTATGCACAGGCCATCTGTTAGTATGTGCAATCGATCAACGAGAATTGAGATCATTGTCGTCCACATAAATGTGGTATATGTATATATAATATATATATATATATATATATATATATATATATATATATATCATCAAGTACCAAGCCTGCTGACGTAGGTGATGATGTCTCTCCACAACTTTCGATCACGACAGTTATTTATCATTTCTGTTGTTGACCTTCTGTCAAGTCATTTTCTTACGCTTGCTGGTATCTTTTCTCTTTGCTTCCCTCTATCTCTTCGTCCCTCAATTTTCCCAGTTGTTACAATGTATTCCAGCTGTTCCCTTCTCATTACATGCCCCCAAAAATGACGATTGTTTCTTCCTAATATTGGAATTTAGCTCTCTTTTTGCTTTGGTCTCTTTCAGAACGTTTTCATTACTCTTCTTAGCTGTCCATAGTATTCTCAATATTGTTCTTTAAAACACAATTTCTACAGACTGCAGTGATTTTCTTGTCTGTTGTCCTATTGTCAATGATTCATATCGATATGTTAATACTGGCTCTACATAACATCTAAAAACTATTTTTGATATTTATATTGTCAAAAATGGATTGCATATTATCTTCCTCTTTGGTTGTTTTGGTTCTTTGTTTATGGAAGGCCCCGGTATCACTGCAAACGAATTAAAATCCATAATTGCTCAACCGCCCGTGCCAGCGTAATCATCCGACTTAATATATCATCTCCCAAACAAAGAAAGGTAACTGTAGTCCCCATCGTAGCAGTCTCAGCACACGCCAAAAGACATAAGGCGAAACCGCGCAAAAAGTGAACACAGCCAACTGTTCCCTGTCACACGATATCATCATTCATCGTCAACAATTGGAATATCGAAACGTGATCAAAACGGATGAGACACACAGCTCACGGTGTGCACATAGCACTTAACTCAGTAGCTCCTGCAACAAGACGGACTTGCAATATGAGGAAACTGCAACAAGGAACACTTCTCATACATAGCTTCCAATGATTCCTGCCGCCTATCCACCATATACCGGAAGTTCATGTCCTCCAGAAAATGATGATCGTTTTATTTTTCTTAAAATGTATTGCTCGTGATGATGTTAGACCATCGTTTTTGGCTCCAATTCCGAACATATAAACACACAGTTAGTCGTCAGACTATCCCCGTCGCACATAACACAACAGACCGTAAGATTAGCGTATGGCCGGTCTAGGGTTATACGATGAGCCATTACGATGACGTAGCACACACAACGTCTGCGCCCTTTAGATTCCTGATTACTCTAGTGAATGCAGCCTACGACGAACAAAACACGGTGCAAATGCCCTAAAGAGTTAAAACTGCGGCTGACTTGACGAAATAGCTCACATTAATAAGCAACATGTAAACAACTTTCGTCAAGCAATTCCAACAACGGCCATGAACAGCACCAATGTGACGTTACGCGCAGATCAAGTCTAGACGGTGGAAGTACGCATTCACAACACTTGATTTCATTAAAGCTGCAATAATTAAAAAAATAATTTAACTTAATTCTGATGATGATTAGTTCTGATCACTGATTACCTTAGAGGCTTCAGTATTCTATTAGAATGTCCAGTAGCTTCAACCGAAACAAGAAAATAATTTGAGAGATGTTGTAGCTGATAGGCTAAACAAACACAGCTTTTCTTGACCTGTTGGGTGTCAGTATCTTCCTTATTTTTTAGAAAGCTGTTTTTGCCTGAGCCATTCTGCATCTCACCTCTGTTGTACACCTACCATCTGAGGTTAACATTCTTCCCAGCCATTTACATTCATTTACCTCTTTTAATATTGTTCCACTTGCTTTTTTTGCGCTGAGGTGATGTTTTTTTCCTTGTTGTTTCCATTAGATCTGTCGTTATTATTAAGGCTGAGTCCTTTATTTTTGCTTTCTTTCACTATAATGTCCAACATTTCTTGTAACTCATGTTCACTCTTAGTGATTAAGACATATATACTTATAAATATATATATATATATATTTATCACTTCTTTGTTTTCATGTATAAAAGAGAGATTGAATGTTAGTGACACTTTTATTTAATCACATTTGAGCGATGTGTTCCTCTTCCAGAAACAAAACTCTCTAATCCCACTTTAAGACTGCATGAACCTACAAGCTGCTTAATCGAGGGATCCAATCCTTCCTAGTCCCCTCAATTAATCTGTTAACTATTTAAATGTTTAAACTTTAAACTGTTAATACAATGATGTTAACAATAGCAGCAATATCATTGATTGTTCAATTAGCAAAACACTTTCATAATCAACATATTGTGCACACCGATTTAAGTGCCTTTCTAAAATTACTGCTCATGCGATAATAAATAAAAATATTCATTGAAGAGTTTACTGCTTCCAATAGGAAGCCAAGACCACCAATCAATATTAAGGTATTTCGATGTTTTCCAGAAATAGAGAGTTCTGGAAACGTCGACATTCCTATGAAAAGCAAGCTGATTGGAGCGAAGCATGCAATAAAGAGAGTGGAGATCATGACAACCATCTTGGCGATTTTCTGGTTCCGGTTGGAGATATTGTCCGCTTGAGCTGAATTTGAGGAATTGACCAGCCAATCAGCTTTTCGATGTAGTTGAACTGTCAGAATTAACGTACACGCTGTGATGATCACAAAAGCGCTGAATGGAATCAAAGTGTTGTTGACGATGAACGATATCGCTTCCACGGCCTCTCTGTTTTCCATAAAAATAAGGCCGATCATAGTTTTGTTTCTTCCAGGAAAATATTTGAGGCCAAGTTTGTTGACGACGTAGGCGGGAGCAACACTGAACATCAGTAGGAGGAAAACAACGACGATAATGACAACGACTCGTTTTGTGGTAACGATTTGTTTAATCTGATGATAGAAAGTTAAATAAAAAATAAATCGTATTAGGAAATGAATACAATCATTAATTTCACAAACTAAGTAAACAATCTCTTCCGTGTGCACAATCATTATTTCCTGTTTTTGTTAGGTACAATGCCACGGCGGTTTGGAGTCTTTCTGCCCATGAGCTTTTCCACTTAACTCTTACACGCAAGATGATTTAGTCATCATTGTGTATTTTCAAACTTTGTTTTTGTCTTGCAAATTGTGTCTATTTTTTTTGGCGAGAGACGATCTGTTCTACCTCAAATCTAGTCTTGCAGGGTATATTGGACTCCAAATGCCACTGATAAATAAAAGTGAAATTCACATTTTTATAACGCCCTCTTAGCGCCCTCACAAAGGTGGGTAAGGAAGAGAAGAAACCACAGAAAGAATGACAACATCGTGTTTGCTGCTGACAACATCTCGTTCTCTAATTGTTATCGTTATTTGGTTGAAGTCAGGACTGCTGACTTTTCTTTGCATGTTCAGTCACTCGGTGGATATATTTGTGTATGTAAATAATTACAAATATTATAAGTGAGAGGACATTACACGAATAAGAACTTTTCTAATTGAGAGAGAGAGAGAGAGGGATTGTATTACCATCTAAAACAATTGTATAATTCTTTCGTTTTCCCTATAGAGTCTGAAAACACCCGATTTAGAGTATTCGCGTTGAGGTGTTCAATAGACGTAACTTGATGAAACGAATCATTGAACAACATCGAGTAGTCCAAATGTAAAGTGTTTCCCTATTTGTCTGTCTGATGTCTTACTTCCCTTGGTAGTCTTGCTGTTGTTAACACATTGAGCGGGTCATAATCTTTCCCTGTTGTTTGTCTGTCTGACTACATTTGGTCGTCTTACTGTTGTTGACAAAATGAGCGGTTCTCAACTTTTCCCTGTTGTGTGTTTGTATCACGATTTTTTTTAAACGTTCTCCATGCCACATCTTTTACAACATCAACCCTTAGCACATTAATATTTCTCATCGTCTCCCTTCCTTCACCCTGTAAGATGGGTTTGACCAGCCCGTTAGATCTTATGACATGTCGACACAGCAGTCTCTTATTTCATTATCGATGGAAGACCTTCAATGTGCAACCTATAAGTTGCTGTTTTAAAATGTTTCTACTTTGTGATATAATCTTGCTCTCTTTCTCTCTATCTATCTATCTCTCGTCAGAAAAGGTCTTGCCTCTGCTATGTCGTCTCCCCCATAGCCAGGACGAAGTTTTGCAACCCTCTGCAGGTCATCGTATTGTGCTCCAATGTGTTCTTCTATGTGTATGTGTATATGGGAAAGGTTGAACGTAGAAGTTCAACTTAGTTGTTGCACATTTGAATAAAGGTTTTTCGTAGCCTAGGCCTCTCTTCTGCAGTGGCATTCGCCAAGGTGTGGCTTTTCTAAACAGTAAAGATGTCTCAAAAGGCTGTAGTTAATCCAATAACGTAATTGTCCCGGGCTTGTCAGGCATATATGAATAGTGATAGAAAGCATTCAAATCATATACTTTGTAATCGATCAATTAATCAGTAGAGTAGTTTCCACGTGTTTAACACAATATAACATGTTTTATTAAAAAAATATTTTAAAATTGTAATAGATGAATCTTCAAACCTTTAACGGTGCTTTTATACACAAGCATCTCTCCAACGTGATAAGAGCTGTAATCCAGGCCGTTATTCGGGTAAACGTTGTGTGAGGCATTGAAGCTGTCAAGTACTGAAACTCTATACTTTCAAATGGAAGATCTGATGTTGTAAATGCGGGATTATAACTTATGCTTACCCAGATTAGTGTAAATAGACAGCCTATGTCAGAAACTGCTAAACCTGGAATTGAAGAAACATTAATTGTCATGTTTTATGCACGGTTTTTGTCCTGACAATATTGTAGACAACTCATGGTATATCGCGCACTGTAAGTACTTTCATTTACGACTATCTTCCTCTCTCTCACTCTCTTTCTCTCTCTCTCTCTCTCTCTCTTTCTCTCTTTTTGAGTCTTGATATAGTGTCTTCCTTTTTGAAATAATTTTCTCAGACTAATATGAAACTACATCACTACTCTTTGTTATGCTAGATCTATCTTATTCAATTTAACTATTTGGGAATAGAGTATACCATAGACAGCAAAGAAGAGTAATGAAAACGTTCTGATAGAGGCCAAAGCAAAAAGAGAGCTAATTTCCAATATTACGACGAAACAATCGTTATTTGGCCATGAAATCAGAAGAGAACCACTAGAATATATTGTAACAACCGGGAAAATTGAGGGACGAAGAGGTAGAGGGAAGCAAAAAGAAAAGAAATCAGACAGCTTATGAGAATGGCTTGGCAGAAGGTCAACAACAGAAATGATAAATAACTGTCGAGATCGAAAGTTATTGAGGAATATGATCACCTTCGCCAGCAGGCCCGCTACTTGATGATGATGTTGATTATGTCTTATTCAAGTAATTTCCGGATATCTTTACTTGTTTCTTTTTAATTATTGTTTTAATGCGACCCACATTATTAATAGCTTATCAATCTAGTTTACGATGTATTTAATATCAATTACTTATCAACATTTTGTTTTCAAATTTAAAGTCGTCATTTTCGTTACCCTAGCTTCTTGTACTTTATTTAATCCTACACTCGTTCTGGTGTTGAGAGGATAAATAAATGTCCAGCTCACTCTTCTAGTAGCTTCCTCATTGTTATATTGTTGTATGCTTTCTCATACATTGTAACACAATCGTATATGTGCCTGTGCCCACGGCTGCCAGGGGAAAATGGATTAACACGCAAAATTCAGTTCCTAGTCTCTAGGGACTTCGTCAGAGTTGAAAGCTGGCGAATGCAACAACAACAACAACAACATATGTGTCTGACTCGAGCTATGTGCTCATTTCATATTTGTGTATGTCATTTAGGTGTGAAGTTGCAAGGTATTCTCTTCGACTGCACGAGTCATTTATTTATAGTCTGTGAAATATGTTTTATTCTGAATTTATTGTACATTCATCTTATTTAATCATTATTATAAAGAATTATATTTTTCGGACCTTTTCGGAGGCAGGATTAATATATAACTTTATTTAAACTGACAAAAAATGTATATCACACTAACTAGTATCAAGAGCCGATCATGTGTTGCACATTGTTTTATTTACATCTAGAATAGACTAATCCTATCAGTGAGCTTCAATATCATCACTAGTGTTTTTCTGTATTTATTATAGTGTTGTTTTTTTAATGTCAGCAATAATATACGTACACATAATAGGAAGCTTCTTTTATTGTTTACACTTGCACACTTATAACATGGTGATTGGATGCACTTTTCAATGTTGCTCTTTTTCTGGTTTACTCTATCATCCCCATCATCATCATCATCCCCATCATCATCATCATTATCATCATTATCATCATCATTATCATCATTACCATTGCCATGCACCTTGCAATCTGGTGGAGGTGATCATATCTGCTTTTCAATTGTACTCTTCGTTTTCCCTACATTTTTGTTTTCTCGTTTTCACATGTTCCAGTTAGTCATTTCGTACTTCATGATCAAATAGAAATGTATTATTCTATGTATGACCAGTATGTTGAATATTTTACAGCTGACACGTTACCTCGGCTATCCTTGACACTTGGTCAAATGCAATTTTAGAGTTGATCTTGCGTTTACAATTAAAAGAAATAACCTGTATGATATTATTTATGTGTTATTTTTTTTATTTATGTACTTTCATCATATTCAGGGTTTTGACATAATGTTGGGCTACAATCATACATGATTGTTCAATCTTTAGCGATATTTTTCAGGTCAATGACGTAGTTGTGTAGTTCAGCTTAGTAGAAAGTCGTTTAATGCCCGCTTTTCTGAATCTTCCACTGTAGATGTGTAGTATCTATTTTCACGTGGGTATTTTATTAAGTAGAGCACACTTGATGCATCTTCACACTTTATACATTCAGATTAATGATGTATAATTGCATTCATTTTAGAATTGTAACATACAAATCTCAAATATTATCATATAATCATCATGTGCCATACATATTGGCGCAGGCGATCATGCCCTTCATTAATTTTCTGTCCACAGTGTCAACTTTGTTGTTGACTGTTTTCTATGTCATGACACTAAGCGATCTAGTATCTTCTCTCTTTGTCATCCACGATGCTCTTTCCCTTTCTTTTTTCAGTTGTAACTAAATATTTTAACTGTCCTCTTCTCATGATGTGCTCGTAAAATATTGATTGATTGTTTGTGATGTTTTTAAGAGCTCCCTTTTACTCTAATATGTAATAGTGTAATACTAATATTCTAATACAAAACATCAAACAGTCCTCTAACAGATAAAGAGAGAGAGAGAGAGAGAGAGATAGAGAGTGAGAGAGAGAGAGTATTACTTTGCTTTGTATTAAAATGTACCCATATTGGTGTGCTATGATTTTTAGCATTTTATCCGAACCTGATTATCGAGGTCGTTCAGGGTGATCTAGAATGACATCAGAACTACATAACGCTCACATAATACAAGGTCGTGATATATTCTATTACATATTCTGACGTTGATATAGGAATGAGAATAAGAAATGAGACAATAACACAATACCAACAATTGTGACCTGCACACATACACAAACAAACACACAGCCGAAAAATTAAATATTAAAAATATCTCCACACATGGTCAGAAAACATTGTAAGTATATAAAATACATGTCATATTTTGATTTTTTTAAAAAAGATATAGACACTGTCATTGAGTAAGATTAATTGACAGCATTAATACAATTATTAGGAGTATCGCATGACAGTAGTTGAAGATACCTAAAGAGCGAGTATTATAAGTTTGTATCCTCATCAACAACTAAAGAGCGAGAGATAACATCTTGTATCTCATACAACAACTATAAAGCGAGTCATAGAACTTTGTATCCCATTCAACAACTATAAAGCGAGTGATAGAACTTTGCATCCCCATCAACAAATATAGAGCGAGTGATGGAACTTTGTATCCCATTCAAGAACTATAGAGCGAGTGATGGAACTTTGTATCCCATTCAACAACTATAGAGCGAGTGATGGAACTTTGTATCCCATTCAACAACTATAGAGCGAGTGATGGAATTTTGTATCCCATTCAACAACTATAGAGCGAGTGATGGAACTTTGTATACCATTCAACAACTATAGAGCGAGTGATGGAACTTTGCATCCCCATCAACAACTATAGAGCGAGTGATGGAACGTTGTATCCCATTCAACAACTATAGAGCGAGTGATAGAAATTTGTATCCCCATCAATAACTATAGAGCGTGTGATAAACTTTTTATCCCCATCAACAACTATAGGGCGAGAGATATAACTTTGTATTTCCATCAAGAACTATTGAGCGACAGATAGAACTGTATATCTCCATCAACAATTACAGAGCGAGAGATATAACTTTGTATCCCCATCAACCATTACAGAACGAGAGATAGAACTTTGTATCTCCATCAAAAACCATAGAGCTAGAAATAGAACTTTGTATCTCCATCAACAACTATAGAGCGAGAGGTAGAACTTTGCATCCCCATCAACAACTATAAAGCGAGTGATAGAACTTTGCATCCCCATCAACAACTATAGAGCGAGAGATAGAACTTTGCATCCCCATCAACAACTATAGAGTGTGTGACAGAACTTTGTATATTCATCAACAACTATAGAGCGAGAGATAGAACTTTGCATCCCCATCAACAACTATAGAGTGTGTTACAGAACTTTGTATATTCATCAACAACTATAGAGCGAGAGATAGAACTATGTATCTCCAAAAACATCTAAAGAGCGAGAGATAGAACTTTGCATCCCCATCAACAACTATAGAGCGAGAAATAGAACTTTGGATCCCCATCAACAACTATAGAGCGTGTGACAGAACTTTGTATATTCATCAACAACTATAGAGCGAGAGAAAGAATTTTGTTCAACAACTAAAAAGCGAGCTAGAAGAACGAAGAAAAGACAGCTTATTCTACAAATGTCCGTACAAACTATTACGTGCCAACTTTGAGGCTTCGGTTCAACTGCTTTACCATTTTCTTATCCTTGATGACTTTCTCCCGTCAGTCTATACAATCTGCTTTTAAATAGTTTAATTGACTGAATGTTCATTATAATCTTCAACCGGATTGGATGGAGTGTTGTTAGTCTGTAGTTTTCAAAATTCTTTAAATATAGTTTTACTCTAGTATATGTTTTATAGTACGAATAGTTTGATTTTGATAATTGTATTGATGATTAGAAATTGCCCCATGATATCCCATTGCTCAGAGCGTCGTTGGGGTACCACTGACAGACTTAGTCAAACTTTCCCTATTAGTGTGGATATTAATCACCATAATTAATGTCTTTCAGATATTTACAAATACAGTTGTTAAATGGAATTTGGCTTGTCGAATTCCATATACCCAGTTGTACAACATTTACGAGAGTTATAGCGTTTTTATTTTTATTGCGTCATCATCACTGCACTCCGAAAGTGTCTATATGTGCTCAGATCACCTCCTCAGCAAGTCTCGCAATTCCCAGCAATTGAGGACTCCAGTTCTATTTAGGAGAGTGTATATGATAAATTGTTGTGGCGATTCATGATTGCACAAGGAAATTACGACGGTGGTTTTCTGTTGCCTTCCGTCGGTTTGTTTACGGTTGACCCCGCTAGCCTTTGACTAAAATGTCTCACCCACAAGGCAGTGGGTTGTTTTACTTCGGGGTATCCTCCTTTAGCCTTTTACTCTACCAAGCTTACCTGCAAGGCAGCAGGGCAGCCACATGTTGTACTGTTTATTGCATACAGTAGCAAGTAAAATTACCTGACCTGACCAGATTTAGAGTTCTTAAATGTTATGTAGAGCCAGTCTTAGCATATGGATGCGAATCATGGACAATAGAACAACGGACAAGAAAATCACTGGAGTCTGTAGAAATATGGTTTTACAGAAGAATGCTGAGAGTACCATGGACAGCTAAGAAGAGTGATGAAGTTGTTCTGAGAGAGGTCAAAGCAAAAAGAGAGATAATTTCCAATATTAGGAAGAAATAATCATCATTTTTTGGCCATGTAATGAGAAGAGAACAACTGGAATATATTGTAACAACTGGAAAAATTGAGGGACGAAGAGATAGAGGGAAGCAAAGAGAAAAAATAACAGACCGCTTAAGAGAATGATTTGGCAGAAGGTCAACAACAGAAATGATAAATAGCTGCAGAGATCGAAAGTTGTCGAGAGACATGATCACCTACGCCAGTAGGCCCAGTACTTGATGATGATATGATACATTGATAATAACCTTTGCTCCTTTAGTTATGTAATTTATGTACATTGCTAATGTAGTTCAAAATAATACGTCGGCATTTGGTAGTTAATACATAGTAAACATATCATGGATAGCCAAAAACATTCAATGATAAGACACTATCAGCGGCCGATGAAATTAGAGATTACTTTAAAACATGAGTGAAACGATAGTCTAGATTTGTCGTGCATATGTGGGAAAGGGCGAGTTTTAAAGCTTAGTAACAACAGAAAAAAAAAATGGTAGAGAGATAGAGGTTAACAAATGGAAAAGATGAGGGATTGTTTAACGGTGTGGTACGGGAAAGATAAACTGTGAAAAAGTTGATACATCTTACAACATCGAGAGGGCCTTTGATGGCCTCGCTAGAAGAGTTGGGAAAACCGCCCTACTGTGCCACCAACGCTCGGACAACCCATGTTCGAATATAGCTGGAAGCAGTGTGAGTTGTACTCGTGATTGCAAAAAAACATACACCCGCGGGAGACCCAGCCGCTGGCAGAAATGGGTGCCAGGGTATTACTCTGAGAAGGTAAGGAATGCCACCACGTATCGGGAGTTGCGATGCTTCAAGCGACACTGTCCACGAGTCTCCGAATACTTCTGGATAGGCGACCGAGCACATATGGGTGAAAACTCGCGTGCTAAGACTCCGATTGAGATCTCGTACTTTACCTTTACGTTACCTTTACAACATCTAGTATTACGGAGGATAGTGATGCCCAACATCTCCCGTCAAGGATCAAGAATAGATGTAGTAAGAACCTACAATTGGTACAGCAATGCACTTAACCCAGGATATAAAAATGCTGCTCCCACAACATATTTCACTGCCGACGTACATATGTTAAATAGATGAGCAAAGAAACATTAAACGACACAGTTAAATCTTACCACAAGCCATACGTTACCTATAAGGCTGGCATTGACTGGGTCCTTGAAACCTTGTCTAACAAAACAAATGATATTCATAACGTTCGTTACGATACCGAAAATAGCAAAGATGTTGTAAAGACAAGTTACCACCCACAAATAGAATGAAATAACCTCATCACTAATTACTAAACCTATCCTTTCGTCTGAAATAACTGAGACTGAAAAATGTAATATTGGTACGGAAATATTTGAGATGGAAACATTGTCAATGATTTCTTTTTGATTTAAATAAGTTTGATTTTGCCAAATAACCATTGCCTGTTTCTACTCTCGATTGGAAAGTACAATTTTAGCAATTCGATTATTATGATCTATTGCTACACTTTTAATTCTTTATTCAAACTGCATGATTTTCCTTCTCTACCAAGGAAAGTGTGTTATATCAAGTGGTTTATATTTCCCTTTTGTTATTTTAGTTCACGTGTGTAGTTATTATATCAAAGAATTTAAAATATAATATAATTATAGCAAAAATTATCTGCTCATTTTAATTTTCCTCAGGTCACATTAATTAAAAGGGCACAAATTATTCTAATAACCAAGTGCATAAAGGATATCAGTGCTAACTAAGTTAATTACAGAATGGAAAGATTAGTCGAAACATTTTATTTTTTTCTGAGACTGGAGAGTCATTTGAATACTAGAAAAGTGCGTAGCGTCACAGATTAATAACTTACAAGTAGGGCACGCTCTTTATTGACCAGAAAACTACGACTCTGTCATGAATGATAATAACGAAGTACGATAACATTTAATACTAAATTTAACTTATTACAAGCAATCAATGAGACAGGTAATAATTAGTGTCAGTGTTTGATTGTTTGAACGTGATGGTATTTTCTGTGCGGTTATCAAAGTGAGTATTGGATATCAAAAGTAATATATGATGTATCATTTAGTAGCATAAGATACCAGATAAAAGTTTCATTGTTGTCAGTATTTAATTGCAGCACTCTGGACAAACTCATGGGTGTCCAGTTACCTTCAGCGGTTAATTAAGTGCATGTACTGAGGATTCTTGAAGTTGACAAGGTGTAAAAGGAATCTGGTTCACCCTGAGTATTTAGCGGGGAAAGCAGATGTATCTACAGTCAACACCTTACAGGTACAATCAGTCTGTAAATGCTTCGAGAAATGCTTGAACGGGCAGTAGAATGGATATGACAATGCCCCGACTACAATGAAACGTATTCCGTGTATAGAATGGAATAGTACCTCGCAGTTAGCACACACACCAAGCGCATTCAAGCACATATTGATTCTGCTTCGTCAAGGTTGCATTCCAAATTGCTACATTTTCACGACCTTATTCCCGTTGATAGATGTGTTGGCTTTTAAAAGAAACTCATTGAGTTCATGGAAACATCGCCCCTGTGCCTGTCAATCATCCAAAACAATAACTTTATATTTTCTTAATAACATGAGAGCTCATGTTGCCTACACGGGTGCAGTATCTTCCTCTTACTGTTCACCCATTTGGTGGACGTTGTTGTGATGTGTCACTAATTTATAGCAACCCCCGATATATGCTCCTTTCGGCCCGACACATCCGTCTCTGGCATGGGTAGAGTTATAGATTAACATCATTTACGTCGGGATAGCGTTCTTTTTGGCTTTCTCATTTGGACTTTCAGCTACCGATAGGTCTTTAACGTGTGCAGAGTCCATACTGGATCTCCTGTTTTTTTTTTCGAGAATATTAGACGTTGAATCTCATTACCCAGAGACCACGGGTGGGTAAAGCAACCAAAAATCCACGGATTCGAAGTGACAAATTTCCACCACATCTGGCGGGATTCAAACTCATGGCTTTCTTGTCCAGAGGCCGAAAACGTACAACTGGACAGCCATGTCCCCACCGATGCAGCAATTTTTAAAGTGCAGGACATGTTCACCTTCCATTTTACAAATGAGAGAATTAAATTCTTATAGTTCGTTCAGAAATTCGTGCCCACAGATGTTATAAATTATCTCGGAAACTGTTTGATGAATTCCTGTAATTCTTTTTCATGAAATTATTTTTTCACCGACTTTAAGATTTTATAACATTTAAGTACAAAGGTAATCTGAATTTTCCACAAATCGTTTACTGTTATATAATTTTAGGACAATATCAAACCGTGTGCTCTAAACCTTAGATTTACTTAGATACTGTAAATTATGTTAAAATTTCTAACACATCTCTCAGTGCATTGCGTCTTACCGGTTACGGTTCAGTGAGTGAGAGAAAGTAGTAAGATTGCGTGGAGAGCACGTGAAATTTGCCTTTGTAAACGGTGAGTTGATTACAACAATTGTGGGTATTGTAGAATCTTTAAAATTAGGACAGCCAAGAAAATAATATTTTTATTTACCTCAAAGAAGCAAAATTATTTCCTAAATGCATGACGGTAGGGAAAAAAAATAAGACCTAAGGTCGGTGAAAAAATAAGATTTCAAGAAAAAAGAATTACAGAAATTCATCAAACAGTTTCCGAAATAATTAATAAACTCTGTGGGCACGAATTTTATAACGAACTCTAGTTAGGCATGAAGCACTGCTCTAACAAATATAATTAAAATATAGTGGAAACATGTGCATGGCATGGAGACTAAAATAGAAACGACACAGATTATCTTTAACAATAGCTAGACTACGAAAACCGACGACATGCTTCATGTACACCCTACTCTATTCTTACAATGATTCACGTCTATATGATTTAGCATTAGTTGCACATTTTGAAGCATTAACTGTATAACTAGTGCAGTAGCAAGAATTTGACACGACAAATCATGAAGCTTCAAAGACAGGATTAAACTATTGCGTATTCTGGCAATATCGTTATTTGAATGTTAAAGTGGACAGTAATAACACTAAAAAAAATAAAAATACAAGCTAACAAATAATACCACCAGTTCTTATATACAGATCATATTTCAAATGAGAATGTGCAAAAAATATTATTATAATGTTATTAATTATTAATTATTAATTAAACTATTATATTAATCATGGTTTTCTGATGTTGATGAATACAACGAGAGTGATTATACACAACACATACATTACAACGCCAAAGTTGAACCATTTTTATTCAAATTTTAATAACTTGACTCCAGCTTTGATTACATTACTTAAGTTTATTAATAGCTTTCTAGTTAACTTCACCATCACGTCTGTTTAACTGTCTTGCTCGCATAAATGTTTCTCACAAAATAGAAATACATACTATGGCCGACTATGAATCTATAAAACTGTATATCATGTGTGGTTTCTTTCACGATGTTTACTACAACTGCTAACGACAGATCAACAATCACTTCTATTATCTAGAGGTTGAAAACAAAATATTATTTTTAATTTCACTAATTTGTTTAGACTCCATGTTTAATTACATTGAACCTACATTTTGTAGACAAACGTATGTTGCGGAACCTCTTAAGATCAGGATGTAATTATGACCGCACATTCTGAATTATCAAGAACCGCAGTCTAGGACGAAATGTCTCTAAGTGACTGTGGACTCCATGGGCGATGCGTGACCTACCATTTTAATATAATTGATTCCAGCTGTAGTCGCAATGAATTTGAGAAAACCCTTAGCTCACTTTATTAATTTTATATTTTTCCTCAGTTAAAAATTTTCAGTAATTATGTATTTGCAACCTACAAATAACACAACGATGCAGGAAAAGGGAACAGCGTCCATACACCCTGACCAGTGTGTATCTGTGCGAAAACTGTGTGGCATGTGTGATATTGCTTAATTAACTATGTATAAAGGGAGGTCAAAAAGTAATGCACACCAATTTTTTTCTCGGCTAATAATAAAGATAGGAATATGAAATTTTTCACACTTGGAATATGACATGTTCCAATTATGTGCACCAAATTGCACAGCATTTTGATAAATATTACGCAATCTATGAACCGTTAAAATGGAGCTTGTCAACAATGTCCGTTAAAAACATCGAATTGTCATAGAATTTCTGGTTGCGGAAAAAGAAACTGTGGCAAACATTCATAAACGACTGTGTGCAGTGTACAAATGTTCTGCAGTCGATAGGAGCACAGTTAGTCGCTGGGTTCAGAGAATTAAAGCTGCAGAAAGTGTACGAGTGGAGCTGCATGATTTACCGCGTTCTGGACGTGTTGCCTCGGCTACCAGCACAGACATGTTAAACCGGGCTGATGTCATTATTCGTAAGGATAGGCGTATCACTAGTCAGCAATTGGCATTGCAGCTTACAATCAGCAAGGGAAGTGCAATCGCAATTTTTAAAACTCTAGGATATTCAAAGATTTGCGCTCGATGGGTTCCTCGGTGCCTAACAAATGATCACAGAGTTCAAAGGAAAACATTCTGTTCTGAATTGTTGGAGCGTTTCGGTGTTGAAGGAGAAATGTTTTTGTCAAAAATTGTTACCGGTGACGAAACGTGGGCACATTATTATGAGCCTGAAACAAAAATGCAGTCAATGGAATGACATCATCCGCAGTCACCAAAAAGAAAAAAATTCAAAACATCTCCATCAGCCGGAAAGGTGATGATCACTGTCTTCTGGGACATTGATGGTGTGATTCTTGTTGATGTAATGACAAGAGGTGAGACAATCAACTCGACAGCTTACATCAATACACTGACAAAACTCAAAAATCGGTTCCACAGAGTTCGGCCTAATAAGCCATCTGCAGATTTGTTGCTTCAACATGACAATGCACGCCCTCACACAAGTCTGGTAACACGGGAAGCAATCAACAAATTTGGTTGGACTGTACTGCCCCATCCTCCTTACAGCCCTGATCTGGCTCCCTCAGATTTCCATCTGTTTGGACCACTCAAAAAATTCCTGCGTGGGACACACTTTGACAATAATGATGGTGTGATCCGTGCAGTTAAAAAATGGCTACGCGAACAGGATACAACTTGGTACAAACGAGGCATTCATGACCTAGTTTCGCGTTGGCGTAAGGCAATACGCTTGGACGGACATTATGTTGACAAATAGGTAGTGTCAAGGGGATGTTCAGCTACAATCTGTGAACATTTCACACATTTTGCCCGAATAGTTTCCGAGAAAAAAATTGGTGTGCATTACTTTTTGACCTCCCTACGTATAATGTTTTTAAAAATTAATTATGAAAGTGTAAAATTAGCGAGTCAGAGAAGAATTAGCAATTGTTCTTATCATCAAGTACCAAGCCTGCTGGCGTAGGTGATCATGTCTCTCCAAAACTTTCGATCACGGCAGTTATTTATCGTTTCTGTTGTTGACCTTATGACAAGCCAATCTCTTAAACTGTCTAGTAAATCTTTTCTTTTTGCTTCCATCCTTGTTTCTATTGTCAAAATTGCATTGCATAGTATATTCCTCATTTTTTTAAAGCTGCTATTACCTCAGCTATTCTGCATCCTACCTTTTTTTTGTCCAGCTTCCGTCTGAGGTTAACAAAGTTTCAAAATATTTAAATTCATTTACCCGTTTTAATATTGTTACACTTGTCTTTATTTTGCACGGAAGTGATGTCTTTTTCTTTGTTGTTACCATTACTTCTGTCTTTTTGCAATGAAGGCTGAGTCCTTTATTTTTGCTTTCTTTTACTATAATATCTAACATTTCTTGTAACTCATTTTCACTCATAGCGATTAAGACTGTATCATCAGCATACCTTAGATTATTTATAGTATGACCTCCAATTGTTATTCCAGGCATGCCTCTTATGGATCTTAAAATAATTTCACTATAAATATTAAACAAATATGGTGACATCACACAACCTTGCCTAACACCCTGTTTCATTTGTTGAAACATTCCCAATTGGTTTCCAGTTCTTATGGCCGCTGTTTTTTACAAATACACGTTCTATATTATTCTTAGATCCTTAGCCATGTGACTCATAAGACTTATTGTGCGATGATCATCGCAATCAACCGCACCAGATTTCTTTGGTAGGGCTATGAATATTGATTTGAGCAGAGTGTCTGTTATATATCCGGTGTTGTAGATATCATTCAATATTTTTGTTATTATTACAATTCCAAAATCACCCATGGCTTCAATATCTTCTTTAGTTATATTATCTGGTCCAGGAGCTTTTCCTGCTTTCATATTGCGCAAGGCGTCTTCTACTTCTTTGACTACTTCTGGTGTTTCTCCATTCTCCTTATTATTTACTTCTGTTCGTTGATCATTATATAGATCTTTAATGTTTTCTGTCCATCGTACCCTTATACTTTCTTGTTTAATCAAAAGTTCTCATTCCTTTGATCTTAAACATCCTGTTCTTGATTGCGCTTTTCTTCCTGTTAAATGTTCAATTGGTTTGTATATAGCTTAGACATCTCCTTTTTGTTGCATTTCAATTTCTTTGCATCTCTCTTTTAGCCATGCTTCTCTTGCTTCATTGCATTTTATTACAATTTCTTTATTTAATCTCTTATACCCATTTTTATTTCCTTTATTTCTTCTTCTTGTATCCATTAGCTGCATAATGTCATCTGTCATCTATTTCTTTATTGAATTTGTCCTCACTGGTGGTATGAACTCTTTTGATATTTGTTGCATTGATTCTTTTTGCACTATTTTTGATATATTATCATGTAACCACTGTTAGTGCAGCAACACTGGCTTACAAGAACAGTTCTGAATCCAAGAGCTCTGCAGAAATTAGTGGTCAGCTATTCATATAATGTATCCTTAAAATGAAAGAAAAAAAATATTTAAAAAGATAAATCTCTCGCATTTTTATTGTAATTTTTGGTGCGAGAATAATCGTTCCTTCACTTCACCATAGAGCCATATGTTAGTAAATGTGTTCGCAAAGTGAAAAATCGCACCTCTTTTTACAAAGAAAATATTTTGCGACTTTCAGGCAACATAAACCTACACGCTACTTGGTCGTCGGGATCGAACTCCATCTCTTATTCCCAGCAGACCTTTCCTTGTCTTGTTTTAAATATTGAATTTTTAGTACTTTTGTTAGGATGTACAATGCAGAAAAATCAGTGATTTTTTCACTTACATTGTCATAACATAATCAACATGTTGTACACACAGAATTAAGTGTTTTTTCTGAAGTTACTGCTCATACGAGAATAAATAAAAATATTAATTGAAGAGTTTACTGATTCCAAAAGGAAACTAAGACCACCAAATAAAGTTAAGGCATTTTTGTATTTTCCTGCAACAGATAGTTCTGGAAACATGGACATTCCTATGAAAAGAAAACTTACGAGAGCGAAACTCGCAATAAAGAGATTGGAGATCATGACAACCATCTTGGCGATTTTCTGGTTCCGGTTGGAGACATTGTCCGCTTGAGCTGACTTTGAGGAATTGACCAGCCAATTCGCTTTTCGATGTAGTTGAACTGTCAGAATTAACGTACACGCTGTGATGATCACAAAAGCGCTGAATGGAATCAAAGTGTTGTTGACGATGAACGATATCGCTTCCACGGCCTCTCTTTTTTTCATAAAAAATAAGGCCGATCATAGTTTTGTTTCTGTCTGGGAAATACTTGAGGCCTAAATTGTTGACAACGTAGGTGGGAGCAACGCTGAGCATCAGTAAATAAAAAAAACAGAGACAATAATGACAACCACACGTTTTGTGGTAACAATCTGTTTAATCTGGTTATAAAGTTGAATAATACAACTTGAATTAGGAAATGAATTCAATTATATATCCCAAAGAGATTTAACATTTATAGAGCATGCACAATCAGCATTTGTTCTGTCAGGTACTTTCACAAGGCTATGGCGGTTTGGAATCTTTTGCCAATGAACGTTTCCGCTCAACTCTAACCTGCAAGAAGACAAGTTGTTAAGTCATGATTTCCTTCTGTTTTTTACACCCTGTTTAACTCCCTTATAAATCATGACATGTGAGAAAAGTAACCATCGCAATAAAGCGAATGCTGTGTTTGCTGCTGATAGATTATCGTTCTCTAGTTGCTATCATAAAGTTTCTATCACTTGAAGGCACGACTATTGTGTGCTTTCAATCACACATGTTGAAGTATATTCGTGCATGTAAATAAATATAAATACAGAATATAATCTTTATTTGTTTGCTCCACAGTCTGATAATGTTCTACAATATTCGCTTCGGGGTGCTCAATAGATATCGTAGATCGTAGCTGGATTAAACGAATCATTGAACAACATCGAGTAGCCACAATGCAAACTCTTTCTATGGTTGTCTGCATGTAGTATTGCCTCCCTTCAGAGTCTTGTTTTTGTTGATAGACACAATTAATTGTTCTTAACTTTCTAAACTTTTCCCGGTTGTTTGTCTCTAGGTCCCGTTTGCTTGAATGTTCTCCACTCCCCGTCTTTCACAACGCCAGTCTCTAATTCCGTTATCTGTCTCATCCTCTCCTGCCGTCCCCCTCACTCTACAAGATAGGCTTAGTCTATCGTGGCATGTCTCAACAACAAGGTATCTTATTTATTTATTCCATGACGACATTTATTTAAACGTGTGTTTGTGTACATTCATGAGGACATAATGTTCACATTTAAGTAATTACTTTTAGATCTATCTAGTGTGTAATATAATGTATGTATCTATATCCCTTATCGACGTGCTTTAGAAGCTTTCTGTCATACTATGACTTTGACCCTGCCTCCAGGACTATAGCTTGTTTCATAAGTCTTGCCCAACTTTAAAAATCAATATCTTTTAAACCGCTTTTTGTATTTTTTTCAAAATTTGCATGTAAAGTTATAATGATTAGAACCCAACAGGGAATTAATTTCATTAAAAACAAACATTTGGTTATTATTATTGCTTATTTGATTTATATAAATTTATAACGACCCATTGATGTAGTCAAAACTTAGTGTTTACAGTAATTAAGTTAAAAATAGCGATTACAAATCTATACACGCTGAAATTTACGATTTTTCACGCTTTTCGCGTGAGTTTTCTGACACAAATAGACACTTGTAGTAAACACGAGACATTGTGTGTTCCATTTCCGTTAATTCAGCGGCGTAACGTGGAACAATAACATTTATCATGAGTCTTAAAATGAAATTCTGCAGTTTACAAAACATCGCAATAAAAATGTATGACTATTTTTGCAAAGAGGCTAAACGAGGAAGATTATTTCATTCTTTAGAAAACCCTGAGAATAGGACAAGACACATTTTGGATTTATCTAAACGGTCATTTAATCGCTGGATTCAAGCACGTGACCGTCAATGTTCCAAATATTCAAAATCACAAGGAAGAGCAAAAATGTTGGATAATTTCGACAGTGAACTTATTAGAAGTGAAATTCGCAAAATGTTGGGTATGAATGAAACTGTTACAATAAGAAAGTTAAAAGTATCGCTGAAAAAGAACAACAGTATTGAAATATCAAAGTCTACAATATGGAGGAATGTGAGAGCTGCAGGCTTTACATTCAGAAAGTATCCCAATGGACGAAACATCATCTGTGAGAAGCCACATATAGTAGTCATGAGAAGCAAGTACTTACGTGAAGTAAAAGAGGTGCGCAAGCAAGGTTATGATATTGTGTACTTGGATGAAACATGGATCAATGCTCACCACACTAAACAAAGGGAATGGCAGTCATCAGATAGAAAGATTAAGAGATTAATACCTAGCAGCAAAGGACAGCGCTTGATAATTGCTCATGCAGGTAGTCGACAACATGGACTAATACAGAATGCAGAGCTCATTTTTCTTTCAAAATCCATAGACAATCGGGATTATCACTCTGAGATGAATGGTCACATATTTAGACATTGGATTGAAAATTCTGTTCTCCCAGCACTAGATCGACCATCTTGCCTAATAATGGACAATGCAGCGTACCACAACATTGTTGCACTTGAAGATAAAGTCCCGACGTCATCCAGTACAAAAGATGCTATTAAGATATGGCTCACAAAGGAGCACATACAATTTAATAACATGTACTTAAAACCTGAATTACTATCTCTAGTAAAGCAAAAACAGAGGACAAAGATTTTTCAAATAGATACGATTATCCAAGAGCACGGTCATATAAATTTGAGGCTGCCACCTTACCATGCTCATTTAAATCCAATAGAACTAATCTGGGCAAAATTAAAAGGACAAGTGGCAGATGAAAATACAACATTCAAAATATGCGATGTAAAGTCTCCTGCTAATCTCGTTTTATTAAATATAGACAAAGATTATTGGGCTAAATGTGAAGACCACGTCTTAAAACAGGAAGAGGAATATTGGAAAAATGATGGTTTGTGGAATGTTCAACCCCAAACAGTTATTAATCTTTTAGACTCGTCTGATTCAGAATGAAAGTATATAGCCCCCACAATGTTGGCCCCTATATTACCTTAAATTATTTCAACAAACGGTCCTTTTAAGGACCACACAACTATGAAAATTGGACTTACAGGTATACCTTGATATTATTATCGTCCGTCCTCGAACTGAGCAGACAATAATTCTCCTGGTGTTTTGTTTTATCCAGTTATTTCCCCATTACGGCCACGCCTTTACCTAGTGAAAATTAATCGTAGACCAGCAACTACGGTAATTTCTATTCTTTAGGGCTTCACAATTTACAATTTTGACAAACATCAAAGAAATATCGCCGCTTTAAGAAAACTGCAGCTGCAAGATATTTGTTAAATATTCATTTAAAGGGTCTTTTGCATTCTAATAACATTTGGAAAATTTCAAAAGTATTTAACAAACGGTTAGAGAGTAATAGCGTTTTGAAGTTGGGCATATGTTTTGAAACGAGCTATAAGTTCGCAGTCCTCTCCATGTTTTCCATTTACCTCACAATTTGTGTTGTTTACCTGCGTCCTTGGTCTAGGTTAGACGTTGAGGTTCAACATAGTTGATGCACAGCTGAAGATGTCCCGAAGTCTGGGCCCATATACCGCAGTGGCATTCATCAGAGAGGGCTATTCCTAGACAGTAAAAGTGCCACCTTATTTTCCAGGTAATCTATGTCTGATTTTCATAAGAAGGAAAGGTGTAATCTATTTCCACGATTTTTCGTTTCCTTTCTAACTATGCAATGTTTGCCTTTGATTCACTGGCATATAAGAACAGTACAACGTATAAAAACTTCTATTTTGGTTTTGCCCCCCAAAATCCTGTCAAGTAGGTTAAACCTGTCCAGTAAAATGCAATGCTTCATACAGATATATGTTTAAAATATCACAATAAATGAGTGTACAAACATTTAATGGCGCTGTTATATGCAAGCATCTTTTTAACATGATTAATGCAGTTAACCAGGCTGTTATTCGAGTGAACGTTGTGTGAGGTATTGAAGCTGCGAGGTACTGGAACTCCATACAGTCAAATGACAGATCTGATGCTGTGTATGCCGGATAATAATTTATGCTTACCCAGATTAGTGTTAATAGGCAGCCTATGTCAGAAACTACTAGACCTAGAATTGAAAAAAAAAATTGTAATGTATATACACATCTTTTATCCCAACAATATTCTAGGAACATTGTAACGTTGGTACTTACATTCAGTTACAACCCTCTATCTCTATTTTCTATCTCTCTTGATCATTTCGAAATGTATGTATTGACTTGTTTTTCCAACGTATTCCTCTTTGTTATGCTAGATTTCTTTTGTACATATTTCCTAACTTTCCACGATTTAAAAAAAATGAGTTATGTGTTAATTGATTCAGTTGACATGGATGTCATTATCATGTTCCGGGCTGTATTAAATACAAAACGCAATTCTTTAGTTGAAACCTTCACTTTCGCTTCCTCTTTCAGGCCGAAAGGAAAAACAGGCTTCAAAGTCTCGCTTCACGGAGCTTCCTCATAGACTGGAAGTATTTCCCAGAAAGAAACAAAACACTGATAGGCCTTATCCCTACGAACGCAAGAGAGAACGTTGAACAAATCATATTCGCCATCAAAAATTTCATTCCATTTACCTCTTTTGTTGTTATAAGTGTATGTACATTAATACTAACCGTTCAGATGCATAAAAATCCCGTCTGGCTTCGCAAATCTGGAGTGTCAGAACAAGCTGAAAATGTCTCGGTCCGTAACCAAAGAATCGCCAAAATGGTTTTAATGATCTTGGTGCTCTTCATTGCATGTTTTACTCCTGCCAGTGCAGCTTTTATTGGGATGCTGATGCTACCAGAACTTTCTGTTAACGGCAAGTACATCAACATTTTAACGCTGCTAGGTTGTATTGGATTTTTGTTGGAGTCTATAAATTATTCTGTGAATATTTTTATATTTTATCAGATGAGTAGCACCTACAGGCATGTGCTCATTTCAATGTTTTGTTAACACTAAATAATTGCCACACAAATTCTTTAAATGTTTACCGAAACAAACTTTGTTTCCAGGAAAATGATACCGTGACTTTCATATGTAGCAAAGGTAATTGAAAAAAGACGTGAAATGAGAAAGACGTTAATTTTTAAAATATATTTCTTTCATCTCTTACTTATGTGATGTTCAATCTTCCTTTATTCTGTGATGTCATTTTGTTACAACAAAAAAAGTAAAAATAAAACAAGACGGACCAAGTGAATCGCTATGTAGAACAATTAATAGGGAAGGTTGAACTACAGGACTAAGAAACAGCCAAGAACTAGCAGCAGATCATCAATCGCGGAGAACAATGATTTCCACCATATATTTCGGCCCCATAGGATAATGATGATGATGATGATGATGATGATGATGATGATGATGATATGCACATAATAATGTTACAAGACTTAAATGTCTTGATAAGATCATTCTATATGTAACAGTATCTGACAAAAGAAGACAAAGCAGACAAAGGAAGAAGTCTTTGAAGAATATTGACATAATTATCAAAGAATTGACAGGATTATCGTAGCCTTCGTGGTATGGTCTTTGCTCAGAAATAATTTTAATCATGAAATTTGTAAGATTAATGGGAAGACGTCCTCCAGGGGCACCCGGCCAGCGCCAAAGAGAATAAATTATAGGCGACAACATGTGATATGCTAATTCCATTATATTAATAATTTGGTCTCTCTAATTGAGCATTTGTTTTTTTGCCGTGTTTCATTTGATTTTTAAAATTTAATTTGCTTAGTGTTACCAAGAGAGAAGCCAAAGGCGTAGTGATAGCGACTTGGCGTAATGTGGACTCGCTCACAGCTTGGAGATTGTAGTCCACCCAGCTGAAAGAAATAATGCTTAGCTAGGTGGGTAAAAAGGGGGGGGGGGGGGGGAGGTAAACAGCAGTTGGAAAGAGCACTGACTGCCTCAGGTCCAAATGTGGCAAGTACAGAGAATTGTAATATTTCACTCCAGTCTAACATTCAAACATATAATGGAGCACTCTCTAATTATGTCACTGCATAAATCTTATAGATTGGAAAACCAGTATTCTATTAATAAAAACCACTCTTCCATACCGCATGTATAAATATGTAAGTTTCATGTTTCACTCTTCTACAGATTTGTGTACACGTTTATCTGCCCTTTGTAAGTTTTAAGAAAACATTCTGCAGCAAATGTATATGTAAGAAAACTGGTTGGTTGAAATGGAATACAGAAGAGCATATATTTTTTTATCATATTTTAATATATACATATATATGATAATATATATATATATATATATATATATATATATATATATATATATATATATATATATATTGTATTCGCCAGCTTTTACCGCTGACGAAGTCCTTAGAGACTAAGAACTGAATTTTGCTTGTTAAACCATGTTCCCTGGCAGCCGTATGAACAGGGGCCCATCGCCGCACAGGCAGATAACAACGTTTTCGGAGGTACTCATATTTTTTCTGTCCATGGGTAATTGACGTTTCAAGCCGGGTCTCGCTGCTGAGACCAGGGGCGGTTGCCGACGAGAGAAATCATAAATAAAAATCCCAACTAGGCGGGATTTGAACCCACAACATCTTTGTCATCATATAAAACGACATAATGGAGACTAACCTTATGGTGTGCATGGTACTAGGCTAATATGAGAGGGAATGACAAAGAAGAAGGTGGATGCAAGTTGTCACAGAAAAGGTAGGCATGAATGCAGCAGACGCTGGGTATCTCGTTTAGGATATACAACTGTAGAGCAGCTGTCAAGGGAGGGAAGGCTTGTCCACAACGGACAAGCTTTAAGATGATGATGATATTGATGATGATGAAGATAACAGATGATGTATTATTCTTCATCGAAGTCATATACATGATTAACTGTTTCTCTACTCGTATGTGAGACAATATATGATGATAATTTGATTCTAGTCTGTAGAAGGCATTGTTCTGAGATTTTTTTTTTAACTTTATGTTAGATCTTTCTAAGATACATCTTTCACATTACTTTTATAATAAAAACCGCATTTAAAAAATAATTCATTTGATTCGTTTACATACAGTAGAATTCGTTGTTTTACATTTCTTACTCAATAGATGGACAGAATACATTAAATATTATTATAATGATGAACGAACAGAAGTAAATATTAAGGATAATGGAGAAATACCAGAAATACTCAGAGAAAAAGTGGAAGACGCATTGCGCTATATGAATGCAGGAAAAGCGCCTGGACCAGATACTATAACTAAAGAAGAGATTGAAGTCATGGGTGATTTTGGAATGGAAATAATAACTAAAATATTGAATGATATCTACAACAGCGGCTATATATCAGACGACCTGCTCAAATCAATATGCATAGCCCTACCAAAGAAATCGGGTGCGATTGAATGCGATGATCATCGCACAATAAGCCTTATGAGTCACATGGCTAAGATATTACTAAGAATCATCATGCGAAGAGTGCGAAAGAAAATCAGTCCAGAAATTGCGGTTAAACATGAACATTGCGGTTTTTTTGGAGGTAAAAGAACGATCAATGCCATATAAATATATCTCTCTCACTCTGCGATCACGAATCAATCAGAGTATGATTCCAGACTCTCTCATGAAGTCAGATGTCTGTTTAAATGCCATATATATCATACGATCTTTAATAGAGACAGTCAGAGAGATAGAGACAGATCTATACCTATGTGTCATAGATTCCACGAAGGCATTTGACAAAGTAAAGCACCAAGAAATAATCAAAATAGTAGAAGGCAAAAACGTAGACAGCAAAGTTCCAAGAATAATAAATAACATACAGTGGCAACAAACAGCGGCCATAAGAACTGGAAAACAATTGGGAATGTTAAAACAAATAAAACAAGGTGTTAAACAAGGTTGTGTACTGTCACTAAATTGTTTAAATAGTTATAGTGAGATTATTTTAAGATACATAAGGGGCATGCCAGGAATAACAATTGGAGACCATAATATAAATAATCTAAGGAATGCTGATGATACAGTCTTAATCGGTAAGAATGAAAATGAGTTACAAGAAATTGTTGGACATTATAGTGAAGGAAACAAAAATAAAGGACTCAGCCTTAGTAGCAAAAACATTCTGAAGTCGAATATGTGGGGCCAAAAGGCGCAAATATCACAGTTATACTGTAAACCACAACACAACGCTGACACGCCTACGTAACGTCCTTTTAAGGGCGGATGATGACGAGGTACACTTCTTAAGTCATCGGTCGAACGCAATCAAGCAACAATAGCACAAAGACAGAAGTAATGGTATCAACAAAGAAAAAGGCATCACCTCAGTGCAAAATAAAGACAAGTGGAACAATATTAAAACAAGTAAATGAATTTAAATATTTGGGAACTTTGTTAACCTCAGACGGTAGATATACAAAAGAGGTGAGATGCAGAATGGCTCAGGCAAAAGCAGCTTTCCAAAAAATGAGGAAGATACTATGCAATCCACTTTTGACAATAGAAACAAGAAAAAGAGTTCTTAAATGTTATGTAGAGCCAGTCTTAACATATGAATGTGAATCATGAACAATAGGACAACAGACAAGAAAATCACTGGAGTCTGCAGAAATGTGGTTTTACAGAAGAATGTTGAGAATACCATGGACAGCTAAGAAGAGTACTGAAAATATACTGAAAGAGGTCAAAGCAAAAAGATAGCTATTTCCAATATTAGGAAGAAACAATCATCATTTTTGGCCTTGTAATGAGAAGAGAACAACTGGAATATAATGTAACAATTGGGAAATTTGAGGGACGAAGAGATAGAGGGAAGCAAAGAGAAAAGATACCAGACAGCTTAAGAGAATGGCTACGCAGAAGGTCAACAATAGAATTGATAAACTGTCGAGATCGGAAGTTGTGGAGAGACATGATCACGTACGCCAACAGGCCCGGTATTTGATGATGATTATGACTTAATAGCCAACTATGTCTCTACTTGTAACCAGGAAAAAAGTAATAATTACAAATTGGAAATGTTTATTTGCTAGACGTTAAAACAGTAAACATTGATATATACGTTAACAGTTGCTATTTCACGTTCATCAGGTTACATGTCGTTTATATATTTGTATTTTGGGACATTCAGTAGTGCAGCAACACTATAATACATCTTGGCTGAAATTGCTAAAACGATGTTTGTTAGGAAAAATGAACGTTGAGAAATGATAATAACGTTTTTTTTTTTGTATACACAGACTGTGTCGATAACAGTCAATCTATCGCAATGTGTGATATCCTAATGGATTGAGGTATCCTGTCTTTACCGAACAATGACACTTTATTTTGATGTGGTCGCGTTAATGTTGAAGTGAGGTACTTACCTAACAACGATAAGGTACCTGGTTCGAACTCCGTTTGAAGCGAGCGAGATATATTTATCCCCAGTGATTTTCTATCTCAAGGAAAATACGGTGGTGCAGCTAGTTTGTCGGAGACGAAGAAGAAATAAAAATCTTGGCGTTCAAGTTGAGCACGTCAAATAACCATTAACAATGGAATTTCAAATCGAGGTGAGTTTGTGATGTGCTCTTTCTCAAACCACATTTTAAGAAAATAGAGAAGTAACATTCCTACCATCCTTCGTAACAATTTAGACCTTCACTGAAATTACAGTAAATTACCTTATCTCGTTTCAAAAATAAAATACGTTCCCAAAGTGTACTTGACTCACACATCTGAAATTACTGTGATGGTCATTACTAACGCTACGGAGTTTGTACACTGTGCTGAGATCTTTCTGCATTACCACGAAAAATATCAAAGTACTATCTGATATTATCTGAGAACAGAAACAATGATCATAGCACAAGCACGTTATGAGGAGGTGAGGTAGGCAGTTTCCACTGAAGCTAAAGACTTTCAACAACTCAACGAGCCATAAACTCATTGTTATATGTATAAACGTGATCTATTGCAGGGTTCAGGATACGATTTTACTTGAGTCATGTAGACGATTGTGAATTATACATTCCATTATTTATTAAAATCACGGTCACAACCAACTCTACAATCATTCTCAGTAAGGCACACGTTGCTTACGTTGTATTATTCTATAATTGTTATTGTCGATTCATATTCAATTCCATAGTCAGTTCTGCTCTTCACTGTTCAGAACTCAGAGTCATGCTTTTACTCCCATTGACAAATTGATTTCAGAGAAGTGAGATTGTAGCTGATTCACAGTGAATATATCAGTTATAGCTAATGTGTACTTTTGGCTTCTAAAAAAAGACACAATGCACAAAGTTTGTGATTTCTTTATACAACTGTCAAGAAAGAACAAAGAAATCCTACGGCATTGCTTTGTTGCAGTCAAGCATTATATTTTGGTTGGTTAAAATTATATTACTGAAACAATAGAGGACAGGTTGTTTAGTAATAACATAAAATTGTTGCTAGTGAATTCCATTCATTGAAGAAAAACAAAATTTAATACGTACTCATTAAATCAGTTATTCAGAAATGCTTGATATTGTGCGCATAAAATGATACAGGTAATATGTTAAAAATTTGCGGATACAGTATCTAATTTCAAATTCGATTCATCTTGTTTTATCTTTTAAGCTTGCATTTTGCATTGAAGAAAGAATTCCATAAATCCTGTTATTGCTATAACCGGCGCTTTGTGCCCTAGACCATACTGGTAAATGATATATGCTACAATATGTTAAGTATGAATTAGCTATTAAAATTACGTAATAGTAGTAAATGCTACTTAACACTATAACTACAATGACTTATTGTGTAGGGTTTCTTTCGTCAAATTTATATGCAAGTTATATTGACTCAATAATGCATATGTGGAAACTGCAATTAAACTTAGACATTCTGGTATTTATATATAACTGTTAAGAGGATCTGAAATATTTTTCTTGAATATATTTTCACCGCTTTCAGTGGAATGACCGAACCAACTATTTATGTTATACTGTGAACAGTCCACTATTTTTAAACATTAGATTTCTGTTAAAATGCCAAACCTTTGGTATCTCGATAATAAAAGCATGACTGCTTCAACAATGACTTCAACTTTGATAGTGAAAACATTTGCAGATGCACTAATCACCGATAGATCCCTGTCTGTTTTTCTCTGGATCATGATAGCTGTTTTCTGTCAGATAATTATTATTTTTGGTGTAACAACAAACATTATAAACGTGATCTGTTTTGTCAAACAGAGTTTCAAGGATCCAGTCAACGTTAGTCTATTTGGTACAGTTGTTGCAATGGAAATGCAGTGATATACACGCACTTAAAATAAACTGTTTGCATATGAAGATGCTGGCGGTAAACTGTCAGCCTGAGAACCAATAGATTTATTTTTAATATTTGGGAAAATGTGTTATTGCTTTCTTCCTAGTGATCTAGTACTCATCAATTTATTATTCTTAATTTCAACAACTTTGAGGTATGCAGATGATACGGTACTGTTATCCAAAGCGAAACAAATTATTTTAAATTAATTGAACAAAGTGAGAAAAGAGACTCCGTTTAATAAATGAAAATAAATTTGAAGTAATATTTGTCTGATAAGACACGATTTTATCCAAATCCAATATGTATGTAGATGGTGACAGGGTCAGAAAAGTAGATTGTTTTAAATATCTGGGACCAGCGCTAACATTAGAAGAATATGTTTGACTGAGGTGATAAGTAGAATCCCAGTTTCAACATATTTTAAACATAACATTAGAAATATGTTATACAAGTTATTATTACTAAAAGTTAGAAAAGTCTTACAATGCTATATCGAACCAGTGCTGCTTTATATTTGCGAATCATGGACAGTAAGCAAAGAGGTACAATGCCGGATAGAAATAGAAGAAATGTGATTTATAAGATGCAAGAAAGATATGCTAACGGAGACATATATAAGCAGGAAGACCATATTCCATAAATTAAGAAGAGGCTGTGCATATGTGCATGTGGAGAAGCGGATTGGTATATTTAGTAAAATAAAGAAAATTGTAAAGTCAGATGGATAACTGTAGGCAAAAGCAAAAGATGTTGAATCGTTTGACAGCGTGGCATGGGAAAATATCAAACGTGATACATATAACACAAGATCGATGATTATGGAGGAACGTGATATTCAACAATTCTCAGTATAGTTTTTGAATGGATGCATTATTCAAGCCGGTGAAACTAAACTATTCCACATACCTTATTATCATGGCACAGTAAACAATCATCAACATAATTGATATGATGCACTGAGGACAAAGAATTGTGGAAGAACATGACTGCCTACACCAGATGGAATACCCCATAATGACGAAATAAAAAGTGTTTATCTTTTATTTTTATTTTTATTTATTTAGGTCAGATTGAATTTATGCAATTTGTGTCGAAATTACTTTGATTTGCGCAGAAGCTACGAGAGCTTAGAGCTTAGGGAACTGGATTCATAGGGATACATAGGAAGTGGACTTCAGTCCTAACCTACGGGTTCTAGGATAATACAGCTTGAAGTCAGTACCGGATTTATCTGGTAAATGAAGCCGGCAGTTGTGATATTGATCGTATCACTCATATAAAATATATCTTTGGTAATGGGAAAAAAAAAAAAAAAAAACTGACACTAACGCCAGATCCCCCTTGCTCCTTAAGACGTGACGTAACATTTTACTTAGCGTTACTTTGATTAGCAGAATCGAATAGCTTATTTTGCTCTCCAGAAAGTATTGTTCAAAATGACATTAACAAACAAATCTCGATTTCGGTAAGAGAAGGAAAGAACTCCTTAGAGAAAAGACTAGGATGGGCCTCTCTGGGCGACGTGCTCACAAGAACTGGATACATTACGATTTGATCTAATTTTACTGAAATCCTATTCTCTCTTCTAGCCCCCGTCACGACAAGTGCCGTATAGGGAATATGGTGTTAGTGACCATACATTTTACACAGCTCCAGCACATTATTTTTGGGGTAATGTGGTCGGTATTACGCCCGTGCCGCTTTACTTTCCCAGAAAAAATCCCGGTACCCATTTAAGCCTGGGTGAAGCCGGACCCAGTCGGTTGGGATCGAATCCTACCCCCCGTCCTTTGTAGTCCAGTTCACTAACCACTGTGCGGCTCCCCTGAAATCATAAGGATGATTTAAATTACTTATTAAAAACTGAATTTATTTCAATGTTCTACTGTAATTTAGTGTGAAACGAAATAAGGATCAATAAAATTATAAATTTTTAATTTATAACAATTTGAGTATTTTTAAGTGCATATGTATATAGGCCAATTATGCTGCAGTGGGTAGAATATCTGAAGTGGTGTATAGATCTTAATTAGTTGAACATCACACAATAAATACACTGAAGATCTTCACGGCCAGAACAAAACACTGTACATGTCCATTTACTCCACAACATAAATTACAGTAAGTCTCCTTCTTTGTTTGGTCCCACAAAACAATATAAATGTATACAAACACATACACACATATGATGAGTCACTTACTATCAATGTGACTGTTTCCGTATTCTCTTCCTCTCAAGAATAATTTGTTTTGAAACTCTCATCATCATCATCATCATGTGCCATACTGGTTGGCGCAGGCGATCATGTCCTTCCACAATCTTCTATCCACAGTGCAACGTATCAGTTCTATTGGTGGCTGTTTTCCAAGCCATGACACGAAAAAATATACATAATTTTCTCTCTTTGTCGTCCGCGATCTCTCTTTCCTTTTATTTTGCCAGTTGTAAACAAGTATTCCAACTTTCCCCTTCTCATTATGTGCCCGAAAAATGTTGACTGCTTCTTTCTGTTGTTTTTTAAGAGCTCCCTTTTTGTGTTGGCCTCTTTGAGAACTTCCTCATTGGTCTTTTTAGCTGTCCAGTGAACTTTCAACATTCTTCTGAGAAATCCCATCTCTGTGTCCTCTAATTGTCTTTTTCATTTGTTTATCTGCTGTCCATGATTCGCTTCCATAGGTCAGAATTGGTTCTATATAGCACCGATACTCTCTTTCCCATTTCTATTGACATAGATTTGAAACTCTAGTACCGCAAAAATGTGGCTAAATGCCTAAATGGTATAGAATAATGAGAATCTAAAGTATCAAACACATATTTAAGCTCCTGGATAATTCGTTGTTTCTAATTAAAACATGTCAAAGTAAACACTTTATTGCATATAAAACACATACACTTGTACCACATAAACACATTGGTTATAGAATATTCTATATTGTCATAATATTCTTGAATTGTCAGGATCGTTGGTCTGAAGTTAAAGAATTACCAGCCTTAATCAGCAGCACTTCTTGTTATGTTCAATAAAGAGCTGTTGTAAATTGGCCTCCACGTGTTTTTAATTTACAACTAAAAGTATTGCACAATTGGCAGTAATGTGAGATTCTTAAAACAATCATCATCATCATCATCACCGAGTGCCATCTCCGCAACGAAGGTTGGCTACCATGGAGCGCCATTCTGCTCTGCCTCTTGCTTTTATGTTGCAGGTTGTCATAGTCTGATTTGTCCATCTTTTGGTGTTACTCGTCCATATTAGTCTTGGTCTGCCCCTGCCTCTTTTACCTTGTATTATCCTCTCCAAGATTACTTTTAGTAGGCTGTTGTCTTAAAACAATAGAGAGAAACAAAATCAAGAGTACAATACTCATATTCAAGAAATTACAATATCATTTAGATTAATAGTGAAAGAAAAAGAAGTAAAGCAACGGATACCTGTCATGCATTGCAGCGTCTAAATGGAATATGAGACCAGTGCTATATATTTCCATGTCCATATTTATGTGTGAAGTTGTTAGTAATACAAAATGATAGACATTCTCACATAACATTCTTGGTACATTTTTTTTCGGAATCCCAAAACTGTGTTGATACGAAAATAAATTGTAATATTTAGGAATTGAGAGAAGATTTGCGCAGCTATATTACAGAACAAAGTAGTAGCCTCCGTCAGTCATAGTTGACTATGGATTTTTCAGCGCCGCTAGAAATGTTATTTTTTTTCTTTTCTTTTCTTTCGTCGTGTATTCTCTTTCTGTCTGCTTCTTGTTTGAGGTGAACCTTTAGAGTGTGGTTCCAGAGGTTGCGGTCTGCAGCTTTGTATTCCCAGGCTGCAGGGTTTATGTTCAGAGTCTTCATGTCACGTTTACACACATCTACAAATCGATGTTTTGGGCGCCTCCTAGTTCTTTTACCATCTGCCAGTTGTCCGTAGGGAATATCTTTCAGTATGCGGCCATCTTTCATAAGGTGTGCATGGTCAAGCCAGCGGAACCTACGTTGTTTGAGCATGGTGTATATATTCGGGAGACCTGTGCAAGTCGTGACCTCCACAGAACAAAACAAGTTACAAACATCCTATTGTGGCGGGATTTTTGTCCACTTTCCTTACATATTTTAAGTATATTCATTGTAACGATGGAATAATGTATTTTAATAAATATTTGACTCCAAGAGAGCATCTTTTAACTCTTTAAGAAATGACTTTGATAACACCTTTTCTGATTGAATTGTAAGTTAATCTATGTTAGTGTTAATGTTTTAAAACAAAGGTAAGTGCCCCGTTACGCCAAGTGGTGTAAAAGGAAATATGGTGTTAGTGACCATGATTTTTATAGACATTCAGCACATGCTTTTTGCGGGTAATGTCGTCAGTATTACGCCCGTGCCGCTTCACTTTCCCAGAAAAAAAAACCGGTACCTATTTAAGCCTGGGTGAACCCGGAAGCCGTCGATCAGGATCGAACCCGACCTCTTGTCCAATGTAGTCCAGTTCACTAACCACTGAGCTGTGGCGGCTCCGTATTAATGTTGTGATTGGTCATTATTGACAATCTTAATTTATTGACGTTTTCTTGTATTATCTACTTAAGGTTTAGCCATTTCTGACTGTTGCTCACTTGTGACTTTGATGTGGACGAATATCTGCTTCACTCCTGCATTCATGTCATCACATCTGCCGTTTGATACACGAGAATACCAATATCTCACCGGGGCGATACCCCACACGACCTTTACCCGAGTTACTGCTTGGATTACTGCAGTCATTACGCTAGAGAGGTGCTTATGCATATCAGCCCCCATAAAGGTGTGTTTAAATAATAGCAAATATTGTAAATATATTGTCATTATTATCCTCGGGTATAGTTTATTACTATCACATCCAATTAATGAACAACGCACAAGATAAAATGACTTTTCCCGGTGGAATGCGTCAAAACGGCGTCAGTAACATCTTAGCAGGAACAACATTCCCCAAATACAAAAAAAAAATAATTACCTTATTTTCCTAAGTTTAAGGGATGTTCAGTTATTTGTGATTTACATTTAGCTCATTATTGACGAACTTCCCGATCAAATGTCCACCTATAATATGTGTATGAAGATCAAGAAATTGGGGAGTGAGCCTTCGCATTCACTTATCGAAGTCAAAGCTATGACATACTTTATGCTGTTTTGAAAGCAGAAATCACAACATATTATTGGCATGCGAATGTTTCCGGTTTAATATATCTTGCGTGGTCACACTTTAAGTTTAAAATATATGTAAATATACGGTTGTTGAGTTATTGAGTCTTTGTGAGTTATCATTGAACTCTCAACATGTTTATATGTGGGCAGATCGCCTCCTCAGTATGTCCTGCAGCGTTCAGTGACGCCATTATGTTGCACGATTATAATGTCTAATAATATTGATACAAATCTGTCCGTATATTTGTCCGTTCATCTGTTGTGGTATCCGACACATTTTTTTTCAGAAAAAAACCCTCTTCTCTCTATCTCTCTCTGCCTGTCTCTATCTTCCCCTTTCCATCTCTCTCTCGTTATCTACCCCTCTCTCTGTACCTCTCTCACTGTCTTTGCGTCTCTCTCTCTCTACCTCTATCTGACACTCTCCTCTCTCCCTATCTCTCTCCATCTATGTATATATGTATAACTGATGGCTCGCTCTCCTGTAAAGAACGTTCTATTTGGCCCTGGGATAACGAAAGGTTGGACCATACAAACCTAATGCACTCTGTACGCTACATGTAATAACTTTGTAGTTAGAACTCGTTGGCGTCAGAATTAAATGTGTGGGGCATAAATATAACTTCTATATCACAGCATACATCTTTTATTTGGGCGTGGAAGCGTTGTGACGCTAGTGCAAGCCATATCCGTTTTCCGTGTGATAGAAAGAACAATATAGTAGATGATATAGTCTTGATAAAAGGGAAGAAGACCGCCTTAAGACGCTTGGTCTAGGATATCCAGGCCAAAGATGTCGCTAACACCGATAGCCAGGCAAGGAGCGATATTCAGACAATAGGACAACATTCAGAGGCCAACTAGATGTTTAAAGTAAAACGGAACGAGATGTTACTTGTCATCCTTGACTTTACATTCATGTATTACAAATCTGTTCGTTTTAAATTGATTACATCTATAATTATTTGTAATTGTTTTCATTCATTATTAATAATTGATATATTAATGAGCCTATGTTGCTTTAACACGATTAATGATTTCGCAAACAAGACTAACTTGACTTATGAAATTAATCATACAGGGTGTCTTATTCGCGACTAAATCCATCTTTTCTGTAATGGTTTTACAAGAAATGAAGACATTGCAAATACATTTTACAATGGACTTGCATAATTTTGTAAGGAATGTGAGTACATCATACCATACGCTGAAAGTGACCACTATTTGCGTCGTAACATGATAATAATTATTGAGCAAATGCAGCGTTTTGCAGCAGCTAAATGTGAATCATGGACAATAGGACAACAGACTAGAACATCACTGCAGGCTGTAGAAATGTGGTTTTACAGAAGAATGTTGAGAATACCATGGACAGCTAAGAAGAGTAATGAAGACTTTCTGAAGGAGGCCAAAGCAAAAAGAAAGCTATATATTAAGAGAGCTAAATATTAGGAAGAAACAGTCATCATTTTTGGTCATGTAATGAGAAGAGAACAGCTGGGATATATTGTAACAACTGGGAAAATTGAGGGACGATGATATAGAGGGAAGCGAAGAGAAAAAATACCAGACAGCTTAAGAGAATGGCTTGGCAGATGGTCAACAACAGAGATGATAAATAATTGTCGTGATCGAAAGTTGTGGAGAGACATGATCACATACGCCGGCAGGCCCGGTATGTGAATATGATGATGATGAGTGAGACATTGTGTTGCATATGTAAACGATAGAAATGTTTAAATATAGAATATTTGCAATTACTGTTTAATTGTAATTGTTGTTTTGTTGTTGTTGATATATAGGAACCACAAACGGCAAGTATTTTATAGCAATCATTTTAAAGGATGTTACTTAATGGCGTACTTCAACATTGATGACGTGTAAAAGTAAGTAAATCTGAAATAAACAGAAGGATAGAGAAAATAGGGGAAAGTAATGTTAATGCCATGACAAATATATCACAATAACATATCACATCAAAACAAACAACAGCAGGCCAAAAACTAAAAATAGCAACATATTATATCTTCTCACCATTATTATAGAGTCCAAAAACATGGACACTGGGCAAGAAAACAGAACACAAAATTGAAGCTTTTGAAATGTGGATTTATAGAAGAATAGGAAGAATTGGATGGAAAGAAAAGAAAACAAAAAATGAAGTAAAACAGTAAAACTGAAAAGAGAACTACTAAAAAAAAATCAAACAAGAAAAATGATATTTTTGGGGCACGTTAAAAGATACAACAGCAAACTAAAAGTATTCTTGGAAGCGAAAATACAAGGTAAAAGAGGCAGCGGCAGACCAAGACTAAAATGGATAAATAATATCAAAAGTTGGACAAGTCAGCCTATGACAATCTGCGTCTCACCATCAAAGCAAGAGACAGAGCGGAATGGCGCTCCATGGTAGCCAACCTTCGAAACGGAGACGGCACGTAAAAAAATTATATTTAAGCTCAATTAACGAAATACTAACAAGTTTTCTTTTTATTCTGAACGCAGGTTAAAGGAATCGTCACATCGAAACGAATGCAGATTCTCATCACGGTGGTTTTCGTCATTCTTATTGCCAGCGTGGCACCTGTGTACATTGTCAACAGGCTTGGTCTAAAGTTCTTTCCAGACTCAAACAGAACCATGCTAGGTCTGATCTATACAGAAGATAGAGAGAACGTTGAAAAATGGTCATTCGCAGTCAATAACACCTTTATCCCATTCAGTGCGTTTTTAATCATCACAGTTTGCACCATAACTCTCGTGGTTCAGCTACGAAGGAAAAACAAATGGCGAGCAAAGTCAACAAATTTGGCTCAAGCGGATAAGGTCTCCAGCCGGAACGATAGAGTAGCCAAGATGGTTGTTATGATCTCAGTTCTATTTATTGTATGTTTTATACCAATGACTGTAATGTTCATCGGCATGTCGCTAGTGCCAGAGTTATCAATTGTTGGTAGATACAGAAACACGCTAACATTGTTGGGCGGGATTTGTTTTATTCTAGAGTCCATCAACTCATCCATGAATATTTTCATTTACTATCACATGAGCAGTAGGTACAGAGAGACATTTCGTCACCTATTTTTCTAAAATAAAGTAAACACAAATATTATTTCTATAGCTGTCATCAGCGTCATCAATTGTTAATAGTGCAAAGACTGTTTGAAATCAGTAGTTGCTCGTTGTTGTGCATATGATTGGTACGTAGGGGTCTGCAATTAACAACAAACAATGTATGTATTGATAGTAACTCGCTGACTCAGCACATTAAAAGGAACACTTCCAGCTTGTCATTCCTATTTGTTTGACGCTATTTTCCAAGTTATTCTTCCTCAAAACCGCATTTTCTCTGACAACCGTTCGATGCAGTCATTGGAGGTCTTCAATATGTTTTCTTGAAATTATCGATTAAAAAATTATTATTTATAAAGAATTATGTCAACTAGGATATTTACATCTTCACATATAGGATAATTACAAATTAACATGTAGTTCATCGCAGGCTAAAAGAATTAAGAACTACTAGTTTTTTTTTTTTTTTTTGTAATGTGTAGAGCAACAACAGTTGAAGTGAATTTATTTATTTATTTTTTTACATAGTTTGGGTTTCTTTCATTGTTTTTTTTGTGTTCATTATTATTTCAGAACTTGGGCACAGTCAGTGATAACATCAGATGGAAGATGCAATACAGAAATAAAAAGCAGAATAGCTCAGGCCAAAATAGCATTTCAGAAAATGAAAAAAATCTTATGCAACAAATTTATGTCAATAGAAATGAGAAAGAGAGTTCATCGATGCTATATAGAACCAATTCTGACCTATGGAGGCGAACCATGGACAATAGACAAACAAATGACAAGACGATTAGAGGCCACAGGGATTTCTCAGAAGAATGTTGAAAGTTTCCTGGACAACTAAAAAGACCAATGATACAGTTCTCAAAGAGGCCAACACAAAAAGGGAGCTCTTAAAAACATCAGAAAAAAGCAATCAACATTTTTCGGGAATATCATGAGACGAGGAAAGTTGGAATACTTGGTTACAACTGGCAAAATAAAAGGAAAGAGAGATCGCGGACGACAAAGAGAGAAAATACTGGATAGCTTGGTGTCATGGCATGGAACACAGTAAACAACAGAACTCATACGATGCACTCTAGATAGAAGATTGTGGAAGGACATGATCGCCAACGCCAACCGGTACGGCACACGATGATGATGATTATTTCAGAACTGATATCTTGGGTGTGTACGAACAATATATTAATAGTAGCCTTCTAGATTAAAACTTAAACATTTCGTTTGAATTTATCGTTAGGTCACGCGAAGGTTCCGGTAACAAACGAACCCAGAGGTTGGCCTCAGGTTCCTGGATAGTTCGGATGCTGGCATTGTGCTAAGGGGAGTTTTGAGTTCTCTTTATTTTCTGTTAGAAACTGTTAACGAGAATACGGTCCTGATAATGTGGCAATTTGGATTACAACCTGGGTCATGCAAGAGCAAAACGTGCAAGAATGGGCTAGATATGTGTACACCTTGCGAGATACTTAAATCTTCATTGTGTACACACTTCACTATCCGTTGATGGTAATTGGGCACCCATGGTTTTGTCCAGAGTGCTGCTATGTAAACTCTAATAAGAATGAACTTTTTGGTTGGTATCTTATGTTAATATATTGTGCATAGATTACAACTTTTAACATCCAGTACTCATTTTTGTAATCACAGTACATATCATCACACCCAAACATTGACACTAAATACTTACTGTTTGACACTAAATACCTCCAGTATGATTGATACAACTGTTGCACCAATCATTTCATCAGCAGAGCCATATCTATGGAATGTTAATCTGACATTGTTCTTGAATGATGTCCAAGTTAATGAGACATCAGAAACGTGTGGCGGCAGCTACAAGAAGGGAGCGGAGAACATCAAGTTCTGCTGCTATAAAGGAGACTTGCCTTGCTATCCGAGAATTGCCTTAAATGGGATCACTGTAGTTGAAAACTTCTCTTGTGTAATCTACACATTCACATCTAAGAGTGAATCAGTGAAGGTCACAAAATCATATTCTATCTGTGGTTTTACTAACTACAGGTCATGTGGCTTCTGTTGGATTGGAAATGATAGCTTACCACCACTGTGTGTCTATATGTTTGGAATTGGAGTCATCAATGATGGCCTAACATCATCAAGTGCTATGACGATCATCATTTTCGGGAGGACGTGAACTCCCATGGTATATGGTGGATAGGCGGCAGGAACCATTGAAGGCTATGTCTGAAAAGTATTCCTTCTTGCAGTTTCCTCATATTCCAAGACCGGCTTGTTGCAGGAGTTACTGAGTTAAGTGCTCTGTGCACACCGTGAGCTGTGTGTCTCATCCGTTTTGATCCTGCTTCGATATTCCGCTTGTTTACGATGAATGATGATATCGTATGACAGCGAACAGTTGGCTGTGTTCACTTTCTGCGCGGTTTCGCCTTATGTCTTTTGGCGTGTGCTGAGACTGCTACGATGGGGACTACAGTTACCTTTCTTTGTTTGGGAGATGAGTTAGTAATTCGGATGATTCCACTGGCACGGGCGGTTGAGCAATTATGGATTTTAATTCGTTTGCTGTGATACCGAGGCCTTCCATAACCAATAACAATAACAATAACTCACTGTTTTATTTCATTTCAAAATCCGTTTTGAATGGGTATGCAAAAAGTGTGGTCCTTTTCGTCTTATCTGATGGTTTAGTTGAAGCTGTTGTTTTTTTTTTTTTTTTGGTTGTTTTTTTTTTTTTTTTTGGGGGGGGGGGGTTGTTATAGCCGAACAGCTTCTCTCATGGCTGATTCTATCAATGTTTTACAAACACATTTGGCCACATAGTGTACAAACCAGGCCCACTGATCCACGGTGTTTCCCATCTTTTTCCCTGAATCTTTTCACTTCCATGCTTTCCTATAATACAGTCTCAAATGGTGTTATGTCATTATTTATTTGGGCTCATTATATATTGGGATCATCGGTTTGGGTCTCATTTTGGTTGCAGTAAACATTTCAATGATCATTTTTATTTATTTTTTGCGTGAGCATTAATTTCAGCATGAAGAAAAGACGACGGCCATATGTTGGACATGTGATTAAAATAGACAATAACCGAATAAAAATGCAAGCCCGCATGTGGGAACCAACAGGTAAGAGAAAAAGAGACCGACCCAAAGAGACACTGAGAAGAACTTTGATCAGAGGAGCAAAAGCAGCAGGAATCGGCTCCCTCAAATGAGATAGAGATTCTTGCACAGAACAGAGACAAATGGCGAAATTTGATAAAAGATCTTTGCAAGGATTGAGACTGCTAGAATTAAAAAAAAAAATAAAAGAGAAAGAGTATCTGGATCTATTCCCGGTGGGCCGGCCACGGCCCGAAAGATCAATAGATAGATGGTTCAATTTCAGAAAAAAGTTCAACTCTTTGTGCACAAAATGTTAATTATGAAAGCTGTATATTAATTCACTAATTCCTATACTGATGCATTGAAAACACCGTTACATTAACAGTTCAATCATATAACATTTAAAACGTTAACAGGTCTACTCAGAAGAATAGGTGGTGCCCCATGTATGCTTACCATCGATGTGTGAATGCAAGTTAATAAAACACAAAATACGGGAAATTAATAAAATTCAAACTAAATTTATAGCTAAACACAATTCAAACATGACAAATGAGATTTTTTGGGGACATGTTAAAAGACACAACAGCCAACTAAAAGTTATCTTGGATGGGAAATTACAAGGCAAAAGAGGCAGAGACCGGCCAACATTGTCGAATAACATTAAAAGCTGGATAAGTCAGCTTATGGCAGCATGCACTATCAAGCAAGAGACTGCGGAATGACAGTCCATGGTAGTTGGCTACCGACTTCGATGGGGATACGGCCTTCAATGAGTGATAAAAGAAATTAGAGCCCTCGTCACGCCAAGTGGCGTAAAAGGTGTATGGTGTTAGTGACCATAATTTTTACAGACCTTCGGCGTATAATTTTTGGGGTAATGTGGTCGGTATTACGCCAGTGCCGCTTTACTTTCCCAGAAAATATCCAGTAACCATTTAAGGCTGAGTGAGCCTGGAAGCCGTCGATCAGGATCCACCCCAACAGCTTGTCCTTTATATTTAAGTTCACTAACCACTGAGCTATCGAGGCGCCTTCAATGAATGCTGATTAATATACATCGTTCAGTAATGGTTCAATAGAGCTAAACTGGAAAAACACGTATTTTTTTGGTTACAGTGGAAAGTCAAAAATGTTGATCTGTTGGGCACACTAATAATATATGTGTGTGTGTGTGTGTGTATATATATATATATATATATATATATATATATATATATATATATATATATATATGTATAGTTGGGTAAAATATGACACGATGAGACACAACTTTTGATAGTATTAAACGATTGATAGGAAGAACTCAAAGTCTACTTGTCAGCTTTGCGAGCAGTGGTGATTGTGGGCATAATGACGTCAGCTGTTTATAGCGCGCATTGATGAAAACATCACAAACTTTGGGTGACTTCGGGATTTTGTCTGAGCACGTAGGACACAATAATTATATATGGTTTGGGGATGGGACATAAGTGCTTTTAAAACTTGTAAAAATAGATGTTCATCATCAAGTACCGGGCCTGCTGGCGTAGGTGATCATGTCTCTCCACAACTTTCGAACCCAACAGCTATTTATCATTTCTGTTGTTGTCCTTCTGCCAAGCCATTCTCTTAAGCCATGCTGTTATTTTTGCTCTTTGCTTTCGCTCTATCTCTTCGTCTTTCAATTTTTCCAGTTGTTACAATATATTCCAGCTGTTCTCTTCTCATTACATGGCCACAAAATGATGATTGTTTCTTCCTAATATTGGAAATTAGCTCTCGATTTACTTTGACCTCTCTCAGAACATCTTCATTACTCTTCTTAGATGTTCATGGTACTCTCAACATTCTTCTAAATAGATGTTACGAGCCTAATAATCTTTCATCATTTCTGGTCTTGAACCTGACAGGAAAGGTTAGTGTTTTGGTCGTTAAGTTCAACCTCGGCTTTAATATTAGTCACTCTATCTCTGTTTATTCTTTAATCGCCTTCATTTATGACTACATTTTATCATTGGACATAGTAAATTACAAAAAGAAACAACTTTCCGCTGATGTTACAGGGTTGTGATGTTCTTTCTTGTATTATATCTCTATCTCTTTATTATTATAGTTGCTTAATGGTCACTGCACATCACAACATTGAGGTAACATGTAAGATCATGACAGAGTCTTTCTTTAACAATAATGATAATCAGTTTATTGATTTCGCCGTGATACAATATAGTGGATGCACTTCTCTGAATCTAATGTTCTTAAGTTCTGGACATGCGTAGGTTACTACTGATGATTATGCAATGTCCATTAGTGCATACTGTCATATAACATTGTTCATCAGACATCATTCAACTTATCTACTTACGACATGTAAGATTCTTGAAATACTTCAACATGGAAACACAATCACTTCACACTAAAGTCATAATATTCTTGATCAACTATCTATCAAGAATAACTTCTAAACTGACTTGAACTATACTTGGAGATTCTAACTTCTGAACTACTGACTTCACTTCTAATCTTAACTTCTAGCTGTTCTGACTCTAACTGTTTCCAAACTACTTAACTGCTTCTACTTCTAACGTCTGACTGACTTAACTTTCTGACTTAAACTTGTTTCTCACCCTGTCCTAACTTAACTTAAAACTGTTGTGCAGGACTTTAAGTACTCCAGCTCTCACTCTACGTCTGAACGTCCGTAACCAATCAGATCGTCGCACCTGACCACTCGCGACTCTCTCTCTGGTCACCTGCAGTACCCGTGTCCGATGACTTGCTTATTCGGTGACTAACACCTGAACTTTCCCAAATTTGGACAAAAACATCCTGTTTCCCCGAATCTCTACGACCTATTTGGAATAACATTACCTCATCCTGGTAGCCTGATGACCACTTGACCGTTCCATGACTTTGACAATAACAACTTACTTGCATGGACAATCGTGGAGATTTTACAACAACATCACGAGGTCGATGCGTGTTATGTATGTGATGGTCACCCTCACAACAACTGGGCGAGTGGAGATTCATGGAAACTCTCCCTCAACTATTATATCTAGGTCAAGTCATGACCCTCTCTACTTCGGTGGGTGTCTACTACCCCTACCTGAGCTTACTCTCTCACTCTGACTAACTGTTATTCCTGGAAAATTACCATAGTTAAAATCTGCTGGTCGCCACTATATGATACTGCTATCTGTCTATTGAGAAGCGGTAATAATTCAGTATCTGCTCTCATTAGCATACTCTGTTACACTGAAAGCAACTTCTCTATTGTCTTATATAATATAGAGTAGGGAAGCAACGTTCTCCCATATATTTAGTATCCGTAGAGATGAGAGAGAAAGTTTAGCAGAGTTATAGTGTGGCAAGTCTTCTCGTTTGTGGTGTTGAAAATGTCAATTTTGATTCAATAGTAAACTGTTTCATTGTTCAATAAACACGTTTATGGATTCCTGTTCGTCAACTTCATTTTATAATCCCTTATCATTTTTTTACGGGTAGGCTGGTGTCTTTGAAAAGGTCAAAGCTTGTTACAAACTTCTTCATATTTGTGCCGGACGTTCTCGTATAAGAATCCTTTTTTCTATTCAGATCGCCCACCTTCTTCTTGGTATACCCCTGTATCGTCTTCCCTTTTGCCTCTTCATCCATTATGTTTTCTCTGTATATCATATGCATCCTGTTTGTTTTTCGAGCTCTAACCGCCATTTCTTCATTAAGAAGAGTGTAAATGTTCTTGCTTACATCATACGACGATGTAGATTACGTTCCTAGCATATTCAGTTTGGCTTATCTCCTGTCTTGGAAATTCTATTAAGAGTTTCTCACTTATCCATTTCTTATTTTCTCTGTTTATGTGTGTAATCGACTGCGTTAGTTGCAACGTTTCTTGTAAAGTTTTTGGGGAAACCCCTGTTTATTTCAGCGTCTGATTTGTCCATTGTGCTTGATAGTGAAAAAGTTGGTTTTTGTTTTTCGATGCCTTAAGTACACGCAAGATTACACGATAATAAACGATGGTAATCTATTTATGTATTCCAATAAACTCCCGTTTAGCCCCCGCTATCAAGGTTATGTGAAGCCATTGGAGCAGGTGGTGGATGGTGTTGTGGGAGCAGCCGACAAGTAGTGCCGGTTATGGTCCCCACACCGCGATGGCAGGCAGAGGATCTCATGTATAGAGACAATGGCTGCGATCTCCGACTAGTACAGTCACTGCCAAGAAGGAAAGGAATAACAAACTACCTTTTTATATTGCCTAGACTAATCATGACAAATCACAACTTAATATCTACAGCTAACGACGTTAATGTGGACTCTCGTCCGGTATGGAGCGTCATTTGCTACGGGAGACACCCGATCGTCATGAAGCTAATGTACGCAAGATAAAAAATAAAGAGACACAAGCAATAGGAATTTGGAACATTAGATCAGCATTCCAGGTTGGTAAACTAGAAAACATCAATCAAGAAATGAAGAGAATGAAATTGAACATCTTGGGACTATGTGAAATGAGATGGAATGGAGCAGGTTATTACAACGCGACAGCGGAAATGTAATCTACTCTGGGGGAACCACACGCGAAAGAGGTGTAATCATCATGTTAGATAGAGAAAGAAGCAAAACAGTGAAAGGATTTTAGCCAATATCAGACAGAATTCTGCTAGTAAAATTGAGAGGTAGACCAATGGATATCAACATAATTCAAGCCCATGCCCCAACAAGTAATAGCGAAGAAGACATTTACGCATTTTACAATGAGCTAGAGATGAACATGGAACAGTGTAAATCCAAAGAAATAACTATTATATTAGATGGTTTCAATGCAAAGGTAGGAATAGCTAAAGTGCAAAATGTGACTGGAGGGCATGGCCTTGGAGAGACGAATGATAGAGGGGATAGACTGATAGATTGGGCAAAGACACATGAAATGATTATAGGTAACACCTGGTTCAAACATCACCCTAGGCGACTATAGCTATGGCAAAGCCCAGACAAAAAAGTACACAATCAAATTTATTGTATACTGGTACAGAGAAGATTCAGGAATGGTCTAACATCTGTTAAAAGAAGGCCAGGAGCAGATTGCAATAGTGACCATGTACCAGTAGTAGAAAATATAAGATTAAAAGTGCGGAAGGCACATAAATCACCAAGAAATTTAAAATTAGAACTAGATATGCTAAGAGTAGATAAACAGATGAGTAATACTTACAGCTCGATAGTACAAAATAGATATAATGCTATTGGTAAAATACAGGACATCAAGAAGAAGTGGTAATGCTCAAACAATCGATTCAATAAACATCAAAAGAAGTAGTACCCGTGACCAAAAGAATCAACAAAAAGAAATGGATGACAGAAGAAATATTACAACTAATGAATGAAAGAAGAAAACATAAGAAAGAAAAACGGACATACAAAATATTGCACAAAGAGATCCAAAACAAATGCAGAGAAGCAAAGGTAAGGATGGTTAAAACAGAAATGTGAAGAAATGGAAAAAAAACAACAACAGAAAGACTCAAAATTTATGCACAATCAGTTAAATGACTTAACAGGAAGAAAAGAAGTCCAAGTTTCAGGATGTGTGAAATCAAAGGAAGGAAATATAATAATGGGACAGGAGAAGACAATAGAAAGATGGACAGAATATATCAGTCAACTCTATGATGATGAAAGACCAGAGTTAAACAATTCAAACAAAGACACATGACTACCAATTATTCAGAGTGAAGTGGAGGACACAATTCAACACATGAAAAGAGGCAAAGCTCCAGGTCCCGACAATATAACAATCGAAGAGATAAATGCATTAGGAGAGCTGGCAGTACAAATCATAACAAAACAACTCAATGACATATATAACACTGGACACATACCAAAAATCTACTAAAATCTGTCTTTGTAGCCATACCGAAGAATTCAGGCGCCACTGATTGTGAAGACCATCGCATTATTAGTCTCATGAGTCATATGGCTAAAATATTACTAAGAATCATCATGAAGCGTGTAAGGAATATAATAAAATCAGAAATGACTGAGAAACAATGTGGATTTGTGGAAGGAAAGGGCACCAATAATGCAATATACATCTTAAGAGCATTGATAGAAAGACCTATGGAGATAAAGAATTATATATATATATATATATATATATATATATGCTTTATAGACTACACAAAAGCATTTGATAAAGTAAAGCATGTGGAAAAAATAAATATGTTGGAGAAATTAAACATTGATGGCAAGGACCTGCGAATCATAAAAAAACATATACTGGCAAAAAACAGTAGTAATACGAATTAACAACCCAACAGGATAATTTCAATTTATAAAACAAGGAGTCAGACAAGGATGTGTTCTGTCGGTGGATTTGTTTTCACTTCACAGCGAACATATTATAAGATCAATAGTAGACCAAAAAGGAATTAAAGTGAAGCGGTCACAACATAAATAATTTGCCACTTGCGGATTACACAGTCTTAATAGCAGAGAATGAACTACAAGAAATGATAGATATACTAGTAAAGAAAGCAACAAGAAGGGTCTCAATGTGAATAGTAAGAAAACAGAAGTAATGGTCATGTCGAAGAAATAATCATCACCATCATGCAGCATAAAAATAGACGAGAAAATCTGAAACAAGTGCAACGTTTCAAATACTTAGGCACAATAATTACATCAGATGGGAGATGCAATACAGAAATAAAAAGCAGAATAGCTCAGGCCAAAATAGCATTTCAGAAAATGAAAAATATCTTATGCAACAAATCTTTGTCAATAGAAATGAGAAAGAGAGTTCATCTGTGCTATATAGAACCAATTGTGACCTATGGAAGCGAATCATGGACAGTAGACAAACAAATGAAAAGACGATTAGAGGCCACAGAGATGGGATTTCTCAGAAGAATGTTGAAAGTTCCCTGGACAGCTAAAAAGACCAATGATGAAGTTCTCAAAGAGGCCAACGCAAAAAGGAAGCTCCTAAAAACATCAGAAAGAAACAATCAACATTTGTCGGAAACATCATGAGAAGAGGAAAGCTGGAATACTTGGTTACAACTGGGAAAATAAAAGGATAAAGGGATCGCGGACGACAAAGAGAGAAATACTGTATAGCTTGGTGTCATGGCATGGAAAACAGTCAACAACAGAACTGATACGATGTACTGTGGATAGACGATTGTGAAAGGACATGATTGCCTAAGCCAACCAGTATGGCACATGATGATGGTGATGATGATCCTATAAAGCTATGCAATATTTTAGCGTGATGTTTTATTTAGAGATTGTTATAGCTGTTATAGTCTGTTCCCCAATTTTGTGTGTGTGTGTGTGTGTGTGTGTGTGTGTGTGTGTGTGTGTGTGTGTGTGTGTGTGTGTGTGTGTGTGTGTATGTACTTCTACAACGATAATTCACGCAGAACAACCGCTCATTTCATTGACCCACAGACGTTTTTTCCTAAATGTCTTGGTGTCTGGTGTTTTGAAAATGATGCATAACAACCATCAAAAAATAAATCTTTCTGTGTGTTAACATCCTCGTTTGTTGGTGCGTGGCATTGTATGACAGTAAGATTAAGGTATTTTGTTTGGTATCGTGTTGTAATGATTCTTTTGTTGACTGAGTCGTAGGCTGTTACTAGTGATTTTTTCTGATTTACTTAATGTAATTATTACCACACCTTCTGTATGATGGCTATAAGTTTTTGTTTAATTTGCTGACGCCTATTCTTACATGCACTTGCCCATCTACACTCACTAACACGAAGAATATCCTAATAATAACCCTTAGCTTCTTACAGATGCAAAGTTTCAACATCTTTAAGGTAAGAAAGGCTGTTGTTTGTAACGATAAATCATAAATTATGTAGTTCCTATCCGGTCGAAGACGGCATATGAGGCAGAAATCATAACTCTCCATATACGACGATTCACTGCAAAGTCTTGTTTAGTTGTTTAGCTCGTAATGCACTTGCTCTATATAAACTTGAATGATATTATATATTTAGAAATATGTTTCAAGATGGTATGAAAGGAGAAGCGTTCAAGAGCTGACTGGCGATTCGTGCAACTCTTTATGTGATAGATTATATTTAGAGTTCTGAACATTGCTGACTGGAGCCACAGGGAGGAAAGACTTGCAGTTACAAAGACTGGCCTGTGTACTTTTCAAAAGAAGCCATTTAATGCAAAACACATACTTTAATTGTCGTTTTTCCACAAAAGACGTGCAGAACGGGATACGACAATCATTAAACAAAACATATTTTGTTAAAAGCATGAATGGCATATACTGATCTTTAAAACTATTGATTTTCTGTTAACGGAAACACAAAAGAGAGAACATCTTTGGTACAAACAATGAGAACGGAAATAAATAATTATATATGTGTACACCGGCTTCTGTTTACTTATATTCTCAGAATAACGTAGCTAAAATAAGCTTCTAGTCACTGACTCCTTTGTCTGCGTGTGTCCACAAATCAGGAAGAACTATTTCCTGAACTATTTCTAGCTACAGTTTCTTCATTTATCTGTTATAATTGTGGTATAATGAGTGGCTTAGGTATGACATCCTTACTGTTTTCTAATATATACAATTCATTATTTGACTTATCCCTTAGAAAAATAAATGACCACACAGTTACACAAATTAGGATTCTACCTTTCTTGTATTCACGATATTTATCAGGGTTGTGTTTGAAAACATCACGGATATTAGGAATAAAATAAAATTCATTCCACCCCCCACCCTTCCACCCCAAGGAATTTTATTATGCATCTTTCCAGTAATTTCCCTGTGTATTGTTTATGCCAGTAGCTGTAATGTCTATGCAGTAAAATAAAGCAATACATGTGAAATGCAAAATAATTTCACAACCAGGCAATTATTATAAGATAATTCGTCTCGGCATAAGGCAATTACAAATGTCACTAATTATGAATGATGTAAGAAATATCGTATTTTTAGACAAAGCGTGTCTTTCACAAAATATATGTTCGGAATAATTCATTGATCTGTTAAGTATAATACAACATGTACACATTATTCACAATTTGTGGCCTGCGTGTATACATTACATTGTGTTTATGAAACATAAATATATCCCTAATGATTATTGATACAACTGCTAACTACTCGTGCAGCATCTATCGCTAATGTTTTATTTCTATAGATAATAATCCCTCAAAATAGAACCATACCATCTTCGAATATCAACTTAGGTTTTAAAAAGGAAAACTCTAGCATTTCTGCCATCACAAATTTCACAGATTAAAAGGAAAATACAATGTTTTGGAAAGACAAACCAAAATCTATTTCACATGCACATATAATTATTACGTTGAGTAACGTAAAACAAAACACACATTTGAAACCATTCCGTGAATAGAAGCATATAATTACCAAACATCCGGTTTAGTGCATCATCATCATGTCGCATGTCCTTTGCAGAACTTTACAATTATTACAACCAATTAGAAAGAATATTTACCTCTAGCCAGATCACTCACAGAACGTTGCATTCACCATAACCCGTGTGAGCAAATCTGTCTATGTCCACCCACTACTTCTATTGCTATCTTCAAGCCCTCTTTGGTGTTTTGAAATCACCTTCTTCTGAAGCTTCAGGTTAAATCCACTAGACTTAAATACGATTCCCTTTTAGACTGCAATAATTTAAAAAGAAAAATGAAAGAATTACGCACACTTCGGCTGAGAAACGTGACAAAATTGATCGAGACGCACAAAACGAACATGGACGTTGATGTGGAATTGTTTTTTGCGCTTTTCAGCGATTCTTCTATTTTAATTTTCCAGTGGGTGGTTTTAGCCTCTTTGTGTCAGTTAATCTCTATTTTTGGAACTATCTCTAACATTATCAACATTATTTGCTTTGTTAAACAAGGTTTCGAGGATCCTGTCAACATCAGTCTTTTGGGTAATGTATGCAATGCTACAGGCAGGGGCTTTATATTTCTTATTGACTTAATGTTGTATTAGAAATTAATTTAACATAACTTATGATGGTACTCAGAAATCGTTTATATTTCGTTTTGGCAAAAGGAAACGAAAAACTATCTCATTTAGATAAGTGTACATCTACAGTGCTCAAGAATTTGATCGGAACAATTAGACAAATAGAACACAGAGCGCTAGAGTAACAAAATATGTCTGCTACCAGTTAAAAAGGAAACAGGCAGACATTTGCAGACTAAGAAACATTAGCAGATTAAAGTATCACCTATTCAGCGCTTGTCATACAGGATAATGTATGCAATGATGATTAAGGCTCAACTATGGCACTGACCATGTAACTGTCGATCAGCTGCTGCAGCGCCCTGGAGAGTGAAATGTTCTTGTATTCATCACATGTTCCGCTCCAGTGTCGATGGAGGGAGGGGCGACTAATAACATTAAATGAATTTCGTTTTAATTTTGTCTGACAAAAAATAATATTCTATTTCGTGTTAAATAGTAATGATGTTATTTATTACTGATAGTATACTATGATTGTCTATTTATGTAATGTCTAATAATTTCCATTGTTGGAAATAGTATACAAACCAAAAAAGGCCAAACACACTCAATTATATATAATTATATATATATATATATATATATAAGTAAAAGAGTTCTTAAATGTTATGTAGAGCCAGTCTTAACACATGTATGTGAATCATGGACAATATGACATCAGACAAGAAAATCACTGGAGTCTGTAGAAATGTGGTTTTACAGAAGGATGTTGAGAATACCATGGGCAGCTAAGAAGAGTAATGAAAGTGTTCCGAAAGAGATCAAAGCAAAAACAGAGCAAATTTCTAATATTAATAAGAATTAATCATCATTTTTTTGGCCACGTAATGAGAATAGAACAACTGGAATATATTGTAACAACTGGAAACATTGATGGACGAAGAGATAGAGGGAAGCAAAGATAAAAAATACCAGACAGCTTAATAGAATGATTTGGCAAAATGGTCAACAACAGAAATGATAAATAGCTGTCGAGATCGAAAGTTTTGGAGAGACGTGATCACCTACGCCAGTAGGCTCAGTACTTGATGATGATGATGATACATATATATGGGAGCAGCAATAGCTCAGTGGCTTGTGAACTGGACTACAAAGGACAAGACTTAGGGTTCGATCCCAACCGACGGCTTCTGTGTTCACCCAGGCTTAAATGGTACCGGATTTTTTTTCTGGGAAAGTAAAGCGGCACAGGCGTTTTACCGACCACATTACCCCAAAAATCATGTGCCGAAGGTCTGTAAAATTTATGGTCACTAACACCATATTCCCTGTACGCCACTTATCGTGACGGGGGCACTTTACTTTATATATATATTTAACTGAGTACATGTGACACTTTTCATGTGTACAGGCATATGCCAATCTTATACAGCAACGTCACGGGGCTCTTAAGATAAGCAACTTTTCTAGTGGATGATTTAACCACATTGTTGTAATGAGGTCCGTCAAAAGACTGAAGAACGTCGACTTATACAGAAGGGTCTCGCATTTTTCCCTCTAGCCTTTTTCCTTAAAATTTAACTGCATTGCTTTTTAAAATGTGTTCATGCTTATTACATTTATCGGCCTCATACTGCACCGTTCCCAATAAATCTGTATTGGCTTCATGTTACTGGTAATGTTTTTTTTTTTCCATTAAACCCTAAACGATTATATGCTTTTATTTCAGGTCTGGCAATTTCTGATTTGGGATCATTGGTGAGTTTACTATGGACAAACATTTGCCTCAACCCTGCCTTCATAGCAACGGATTTACCATTCGATTCAAACGAACTTCAATATCTAACAGGGGCTATTCCTCATACAACGTTTACTCGAATAACAGCATGGATTACTGCCATAATTACACTGGAGAGATGTTTGTGTATAACATCGCCGTTAAAGGTAAACTAAATGTGTATAATTATTGTCATTCACAGATACCTACATTATAGATACTTCATTGCCTGAATGTAAAAACGAGTATAATGTTGTTCACTTTCTTAATATTAATATTACATGTGGAATCCCATAATTCCACATATGTTTTTATCAGTACAATTGTTGACAGGTTTGTTGTAAGGTTTATAGTGTGTAAGGCGTAGGAATTGTATTTCCCTCCTTCTGTAATGATGCAGGTTTGTTACGTGAGGTTGACACACTTACCAATTTATCTTAATCTATAAGTTCATCGTATATCCAAATGGGTTCAAAAGTTGAAAGGCTCACAAGCGTATACACGGTAAATCAATTCAAAGGAATTGGTATGTTTACAGCACTCGGAAAAATTAACAAACAATCAACAGCAGAAAAAAATATGGACCAAAGCAGGATCGAACCCGTACTCAGTGGCACAGCGCCTTGCCACGAAAACCCAAACGCTAGGGAATACTGCCACTCAGGTAACTAAAAATTAGCTTCGTAGACAATGTCTTTCTCGCAGGTGTTCTCATGACTATAGCATAAGGCCGCGAACACAGCTCGGAAATACATAGTGTATCTGCATTTTTTCCTGTTAAGACAAGTATCTCCCTGATATGGCAGGGCTGAATACTTGCGTTGCAGACAAACATTTAGGACGAACAGCACGGATAGTAGTTTTCAGTGGTTTAGGCTGGAGACAAAAAATAATAAATGAATATTATTATAGAGAGAAACTTCCGAGTCGATAATCAGCGAATCAATTCTGAGGAATTGGTATGTTTACAGCACTCGGAAAAATTAACAAACAATGAACAACAGAAAAAAATATGGACTATTATATTTAATTACTACTATATATCTATAGAAAGAATATATCTATATAGACTATTATATGAAAATATAATAATTTAATATTATTTCGTGGCAAAGCGCTGAGTACGGGTTCGATCCTGCTTTGGTCCATATTTTTTTCTGTTGATTGTTTGTCAATTTTTCCGAGTGCTGTAAACATACCTCTTCCTCTGAATTGATTCGCTGATTATCGCCTCGGAAGTTTCCCTCTATAATAGTACACACGGTAGCCTGCAAACTTGAAGCTGGACGTCTACACGATGATAAGCCGTTGTAAACTATTGTCTTCAACGTAAAACAGTAACGCCTTAACGTCGAGCTCTACAGCGTCTACCTGTCGATAGGATACAGGCTTATTGTTTTTGGTGATTTCCCTCCACTGTCGCCACTCGCTCTTCCTTTAAGATCTATTCTCAGTTGTTGGTGTCAACAGTATAATTTCTGTTCTTCGCGTTGTGTTCCGGGCGTTGGATTGGTCTACAATACACATGTTTTCAATGAATCAAGTACACACGTAATTCTCTCGTGTCAAAACATATTAAGACTTTAATTTCATAGCCCAACAACATCAATGTAACAATAATAAAAGCCAAGCGGACTGACATCTCCGTTCTGGTATCGTAGTAAGCTAAATACTTCTAACTCTTTTATTCACTTTCGAGTCAATCTCCTCACTCGTCAGATCGCTACTCCCTTAAATGCGTTTTGGCTCTGTTCTATCAACGCAGCTTAACTTGGTTTTGCTATTACTACCACAACAGCATCCTTCCTTATCCTACATGTGATCTCTCTTTCGAAACGTAATCCTATTCCCTCCTATGTAACACAGAGCATGCGCTATACTATGGCTACCAAGGCCTCACGCCCTAATAACGTGCGCTGGTCTCTTAAGTGCATGCCCGTGGTACCTCGTACCCTAGCCAATCAACAACTACTTCATTAATTTCCCAGTCAATGACTTCTCTTGGCGTCATAACCTCTATCTCACCTTAACCTTTCCCTTAATAATTCACTCCTCCGTGCTTCTCACCGGTCCACAATATCACGGGACTCTCTTATCTCTACTCACCCAAGCAACAGTTCACCCAACATCCCGTGAATGTCACCTTCCTCGTACACACGGTGTTTCTCTCAATTCTCCTCACACCGTCCCTACTCCAATTATTCCCCTACATTCGTACTTCCCGGGCTGCAATCTTATATATATATCCTCTTCTATTTGTTCATCTTATATGTATTTATGTGTTCATCATAGTTAGGGCAACATTCAGAATTTGCTGCAACTATTCCCGGCACATCACATTACAATTGATTTTCAAATGTTAATTAGTTAATCGTTAGTTAGTCGTCTGTCGTTAATAATAGGATTATCCATTGACAGCCAGAAACGAGAGAATTAGTGGCCGTGTAAGAAGACTTATCAACCAACACAGAACTAAAAGTCGTCAGTCGCTAGACACTGCGGGACTTGCTGAGGAGGAGATCTGAGCACCTATGGACATGTTCGGAGTGCAACGATGATGACCCGCAAATACCTCAATAGTGTGTCAATGACTGAAATGTGTCCCCATCACACAAAGAACAAATACATTTGTTAATGGTCTGTCACAGTATTTAATAGAATGTCATTGTTCAATATTTTCGTTAGATTGTAAGATATATAATTTCAGAAAACTCGTTTGTTTGACAGAGCTGGTATTCTCAGCAGCGTCACTGCTCTGATACACGCACAGACCGCTGGACAGATCACACAGTCCACATGCCAAAATACCGCCTGCCAAAAATGGCGTGCGGCAAAATTGTAAACGCCAACAAGTTGGAGAAAAGAAGGGCTTTCGGGATACGTCAAATTTTTTCTTTTTTTTTTCTTCTACTTTTCAATTTCCTGTGGAACATTGGCCTTCAATAAACACTCTCAAGCCGTACTGTTTCATATCATGCTTTCAAGATCATTCCATGTCTTCTCCATTTTCTTCATCGCTGCTCCAAGAATATTTTGATCTTCCTCTTTATCCTTTCCCCTGGATTCCAAAAAATGATCTGCCGTATATTACTCTCAGTTGCTTCCGCAGTCTATGTCATATCCAGCACCATCGTCTTCGTTGTATCTTTTTTTTATCTGCTAGTATTTGACTAGTACTTTTCCAGATATCTATGTATATAATTTTGTACTGCCATTTATATTGTTTTATTCTGCTCAAGCGTCCATTAATGAAGGTCTGTATGTTCATGATTGTCATTTGTATTGTTTTCCACGTTTCACAACGATATAACACGACTGACATAACATTGGTGTTGACCATTTTTACTTTTGTATTTGACCTAATTTCTTTGGAAATCCATATGAGTCCTAATGGAGACATCGTCCTGCTTTTTCATATCTTTATTTTGGTATTGTTCTTTGTTCTCCCTTCTTTCTCAATATTACTGCCCAGGTATATGTAAGATTGTACGTCTAGTAGATGTATTTCTCCTATTGTTATCTGGTTATTGTCAACTGCATTCATTCTCAATATTTTGGGTTTTATCTCTATTTATTTTCAGTCTCAGCAGTTATGATCTCTCATCATGTATGCTCATTTTATCGTGCATCACTTAATGTTATGTGATAAGAGAGCTGTGTCACCAGTAAAGATTTTTTAAAAATCCTCAATATTTATCTTGAAATATGAATAAGTGTGGCACAATAAAAGAACTACTTTGCGTACATTTCACCTACGGGAGGTTACTTTATATGAGGAAAAATTATTAAAAAAAAAGAAAGTAGCAGCCCAGCAACGGAGACAGGCTCGAGATGCTGGGTCCCCACATCAACAGCTACTGTCAGGTATTCCACATGACAGGTATTCCACATGTCAGGTATTCCACATGTCAGGTATTCCACATGTCCATGCTGTCGACGATTATTCAGGATCCGCATCAAGATGAACAGTTTCCATACACACAGACTTTCTTGACTGAATAGTGCTGCTTATAGTCCTTGATGGACGAGTAACATAGTGTGAGATCAGACGGAGAGAAAACACAAGCACCATATATTATCGCTGTAAAGCATGTGAACACCCGTATAGATGCAAAAAAAAAACTGTAATTGGACCGATTAAATAAAAGTTAAATTAGGAGCTAATGTTTTCGGAATGTTTCATTTTTATATTAGCATACATTTGGTATCATCACCATCATGCAGCATACAAACAAACAGGACAAATCTGAAACAAGTACAACACGTCAAATACTTGGGCACAATAATAA
>JAVIAB010000124.1:95164437-95216937 GCA_032433765.1 Megaustenia siamemsis
GAGATTGTCTGAGAAATGTGCTCTGTGTGAAACTAGAGAAGACAGAATTAGAAATTACATAAGAGCAAGAGAAGGCATTGAGGCAACCCCAAGCTACTTACAGAAACAACACATTAAACTTGTTTGCCCATCTACGCGAGGCGTCTAAAGGTAATGTACCACATTGCTTTCTTCAACTAATAATAACCGTAGAAGCATTACATTTTGCATACTTTAGATATGGCACATATCGATTGTGCGCACAAAATTGCACTGCAATCGGTCCAATACAACTGCATTAAACAGTTGCAATTGTGCATGTTAGCCATTTGCGTTATAATAGCGATTTGTGATAGAGTTTCTCGTTTTAAAGAAGGAAACTGATGTGAACATTCACAAGCACCTATGTGATGTGTTTGGAAGTTTTGTAGTCGACAGAAGCACAGTGAGTCGCTGGGTTCAGGGAATAAAAGAATCGGACAGTGGAGACACGAAGCTTCTTGATCGGCCTGCCGCAGACACTGATGCAGAGATGTTGAAATTCACTAAGGGCATTATTGTTGTTGATAGGCGCATCATTACTCAACAATTGGCCGTAAAGTTGTCAGTCATTATCGGTAATGCAAATGTAATTTATAAAATCTCTCGGATTCTCAAAAGTTTGTGCAAGATGGGTCCCACGAAATCTCACAAATAAGCACCGATTGCAAAGAAAACCAATTTCTTCTGAACTGTTGAAACGTTTCATTTTTGATGGAGTGAAATTTTTGGCTTCGATTGTTACAGGTGACAAAACCTGGGCAAATCAATTTGAACCTGAGACAAAAATACAGTCAATGGAGTGGCATCATCGGCACTCATCACAAAGAAAGAAATTGAAGAAATCACCTTCAGCTGCAAACGTCATGATCACTGTCTATTTGGGCGTTAAAGCGGTGATTCTTGTGGGTGCCAAGAGGAGAGACAATCAATTCGAAAGCTTACATTAAGACATTGAAGGTGTGATGCTTGTGGGTGTTATGCCAAGAGGAGAGACAATCAATTCGAAAGATTGCATTAAGACATTGAAGGTGTGATTCTTGTGGGTGTTATGCCAAGAGGAGAGACAATCAATTCGAAAGCTTACATTAAGACATTGAAAATGTGATTCTTGTGGATGTTATGCCAAGAGGAGAGACAATCAATTCGAAAGCTTACATTAAGACACAGAAAATTCAATAAACTTTTTCCCGCTGTTCGGCAGGACAAGAATCCAGCAGACCTGCTTTACCTCCACGACAAAAGCGCACCCTTATAGGCTAGGAATACATGTACATGTTCCGTGCTGACGTAAAGCTGTACAAGTGGATGGGAATTATCTTGAATGATACCGATGTTTACATGACATATATACTGCGTAAAAATGTCATACTTTTTTAAAATTTAGCGGTTCCTGAGAAAACTGATGTTCTCCATTACCTTCTGAATGCTCTAAGCAGAGAAAATGTCGCGTGATTTCTTGCCATACAAAGCACATATTAAAAGAGAAGACGGGAGAAGAAGATTAGAAACCAGAGTAAGATAGACATCATCATGAAGTACCGTGCCTACTGGCGTAGGTGATCATGTCTCTCCACAACCTTCGATCTCGGCAGCTATTTATCATTTCTGTTTTTGACCTTCTGCCAAGCCATTCTCTTAAGCTGTCTGTTATTTTTTCTCTTTGCTTCCCTCTATCTCTTCGTCCTTCAATTTCTCTAGTTCTAACAACATATTCAAGTAGTTCTCTTCTCATTACATGACCAAAAAATGATGATTGTTTCTTCCTAATTTTGGAAATTAGCTCTCTTTTTGCTTTGACTCTCTCAGAACCTTTTCATTACTCTTCGGAGCTGTCTATGGTATTCTTAACATTCTTCTGTAAAACTACATTTAAGATAGACAGAGAACATCAAGAAACGTTACAACAGCAGAAAATGATCATGAGTGAAGCCGCCAAAATTAACGAGAACCAGAACTTTGTATCTCCCTCGACACTCGAGTGGGCACAAGAGGAAGTAAAGAAAAGACAAAGAAAGACTCGATGTCTGCTATCTTGGCCTTTCTCTTCAGATAATATATTGGTTATTTGGTTATGGTTATTGGTTATGGAAGGCCACGGTATCACTGGAAACGAATTAAAATCCATAATTGCTCAACCGCCCGTACCAGTGGAATCATCCGTTTTTCTAGCTCATCTCCCAAACAAAATAAAGGTAACTGTAGTCCCCATCGTAGCGGTCTCAGCACACGCCAAAAGACATAAGGCGAAACCTTCTTTTTCTCTGCCCTGCGCGAGATGTCCAGCGTTTACAATAGTTAATTCCAGCTCATTTGTTTTATTTCTCTCTTGTCTCGACTATTTGGTATCACGCCTCTCATCCCCCCCCCCCAAAAAAAAAAGAAAAATTGTATCTGCCACATCATGATACTTCACATTAAAAAAAATATTTGACTTTCCTTTTTTTTTTTTGTTTCCTCATTTTTCATGTTTTATTATAGATACATGATCACAAACTTATTCTTTATTTAACATATTTTGCTGAAGATAGTATAATCAGACACTTTAACCTCGACTTGAACTAACCGACAAATAATCTTCACGATACAGGAGACTCGAAACATATCTACCAAGACTGGTCCTCATAATGGTACCATGTAAAGTAGTAGTGCTAAATGATTATCAAACAGATTACTAACTAAATGATAAATTAGCTGCTATTTTAGTTACGATAGCATGCATTTCAGGATTAATTTCCAGAGGCAGTATAGGAATCATCATCATCATCATCATCGTGTGCCTTCTCCGCAACAAAGGTTGGCTACCATGTATCACATTTCTGCTCTGTTTCTTGCTTTGATGGTGCAAGCTGTCATAGATTGACTTGACCATCTTTTGATGTTACTCGCCCATGTTAGTCTTGGTCTGCCTCTGCCTCTTTTACCTTGTATTGTTCCTTCCAATATTACTTTTAGTAGGTTGTTGTGTCTTTTAACATGCCCCAAAAATTTCATTTGTCTTGTCTTAATTGTATTTAGTAGTTCTCTTTTTATTTTCAGTTGTTTTAAAACGTTATCGTTTGTTATCTTTTGTTTCCATCCAATTCTACCTATTCTTCTATAAATCCACATTTCAAAATACAGGAATACTTTTGATAAATAACCTGCGTAACGATACCAACATATGGTCGGGAATCATGGATAATCCCGCAAACAGCTAGCAAGAAAATAGATTCATTCGAAACAAAATCGTACAGAAAAATCCTGAAGATGAGGTAGATAATGAAAAGAGAAACGGGGACATACTAAAGGACTTAAATATTAAAATTAACTGGTTATAAACACGATTTACAGACCGAATTAAAATAGTATGAACACGGCAAAAGGCACAGCGGCCTGGCAAGAACAGTAATGGAAGGCATGGTTTCTGGGTGACGCATCAGACGAGAAAGAAAGTGGTTTCAAGTCGTTAAAGGAGACCTTGAACATGACAACTTAAGTAGAAGATCTGGCTAGAGACAGAGATTCTTTAAACGGACCGAAGTAAATGCAATGTTCTGGAAAGGACATTCGACCTGATATCGATAACTCGACTAGGAAACATTGACACAGTTGAAAAAGAATTCTTGCCATTTTGACCTAATACTTCTGACGGAAAGTGAAAAACTAACAAGTCAACGAGTGATCTGAAAACGGGTCTGTATTAATATGGTACGATATCGGTTAGCCTTTTACGGAGACAAGGATAGAATTGACTACGTTTCTATATAGTTCGAAATAGATTTTTATAGATCATCGAGAACAAGTTTGATATACAAGTAGAATTGAAGAGCGAGCATAAAAATAAATAACGTTAGAGGTAACCACTGGGGATTCCATGAAAATATGAAGTAGTTAAAGTATGCTTATGGTTAGGGTATAAAAGGCCCGGTATCATTACAAACGAATCAACATCCATAATTGCTCAACCGCTGGTTCCAGTAGAATCATTCGAATTAATATCTCATCTCCCGAACAAAGAAAGGTAGCTGCAGTCTCCATCATAGCAGTCTCATCACACACCAAAAGACATAGGGCGAAACCGCACAGAAAGTGAACACAGCTATCTGTTCCTCGTCTTACAATATCATCATTCATTATAAGCAATCGGAATATCGAAACACTATAAAAGCGGATGATACGCACAGCTCACGGTGTGCATAGAACACTTAACTCAATAGCTCCGGCAGCAAGCCAGACGTGGAATATGGTATCTTGGAATATGATATAGTTTCAAGTAATTTGTTGCATTTTGCTGAGAAATCATTTGACATTGGTTTCCATTACACATTCATTTCAAATTCGTCTATGTCGCTTCTGAAGAGATCTTTATAGCAAAAGAAATATCCTCAATCACTCTACCAAATCGGTTGGCTTACCACGGCAACAGCCGGGGTTCGTACCCTGGCGAGGACACCTGGGTTTTACTAATTCCCTAAAAATTAGTGGGAGCCGCGATAGCTCAGTGGTTAGTGAACTGGACTACTACGGACAAGGGGTAGGGTTCGATCCCAACCGACGGCTCCGGGTTCACCCAGCCTTAAATGGGTACCGGATTTTTTCTGGGAAAGTAAAGCAGCACGGGCGTAATACCGACCACATTACCCCAAAAATCATGTGCTGAAGGTCTGTAAAATATAGGGTCACTAACACCATATTTCTCTATACGCCACTTGGCGTGACGGGGGTACTTTACTTTTTTTACTTACTCTACCAAATGTCATCTCTCTGTTTAAACTGTTTCGGGGACTTCTTCACTTTACCACACTTGAACCACCCATTTTAGATGACTTTACTGAATGACATTGAAGTTCAATGACGTTTGTAACCATTCAGATGACGTGGAAGTATGAAGATCTGGTTCTCGCCTTTTGGTAGCTTCAGTCATTGCCAGTTGATGTTGTAGCATTTCTTTTGTGTTTTCTGTCCCTCTTACTCTGCGTCTGTCTCTTGATCTTCTCCCTTCTCCTCTTTAAATATATGATTTGTACGGTAAGGAATCGCACTTGTATTCTATATGGATGGGCAAATCAGTTTATTTGTTGTTTTTTTTATGTATGCAACTTAGGAATTGGCTCAATACGTATTCTTTTTTTTATAATATCATTTTAGAGTCTGTCCTTTCTGATAACTCCAAACGCTTTTCTCATACATCTCATCTCTGTAGTGGCAGCTTTCTTTCATGCTTAGTTGTAAATGTCCATGTTTGGCATTGACAATGTGGCAATGAATATTCTCTGTATAAGATGTTTATTGGTGGTGATAATTCTTTGTATTGAAGTATAGGGGATAGCTGTCCCAATAGCTTGGATTTTGGCATCCGATATCTATTTTTTAATCCATGTTACTATCTTTAGAGAATGTCGTTCCCTGACATTTAGAGTTGGTTACTTGATTATAGACAACAACAGAAAGACTCAAAATTTATGCACAATCAGTTAAATGAATTAACAGGAAGAAATGAGGTCAAAGTTTCAGGATGTGTGAAATCAATGGAAGGAAATATAATAATGGGACTGGAGAAGACAATGGAAAGATGGACAGAATATATCAGTCAACTCTTTGATGATGAAAAACCAGAATTAAACAATTCAAATGAAGACACAGGACCACCAATAATGCAGAGTGAAGTGGAGGACGCAATTCAACACATGAAAAGAGGCAAAGCTGCAAGTCCCGACAATATAACAATCGAAGAGATAAATGCATTAGGAGAGCTAGTGTACAAGTCATAACAAAATTACTCAATGACATATATAACACTGGACATATACCTGAAGATCTACTAAAATCTATCTTTGTAGCCATACCGAAGAAGTCAGGCGCCACTGATTGTGAAGACCATCGCACTATTAGTCTCATGAGCTATATGAGTAAAATATTACTAAGAATAATCATGAGACGTGTAAGGAACAAAATAAAACCAGAAATAAGTAACGAACAATGTGGATTTGTGGAAGGAAATGGCATCAATAATGCTATATACATCTTAAGAACATTGATAGAAAGATCTATAGAGGTAAAGAAAGATATATATATGTGCTTTATAGACTACACGAAAGCATCTGACAAGGTAAAGCATGTGGAAATATTCAATATGCTGGAGAAATTAAACATTGATGGCAAGGATCTGCGAATCATAAAAAAACATGTACTGGCATCTATACATACATATAACAGCAGCTATACGAATTAATAACCAAACAGGACAATTCCAATACATAAAACAAGGAATCAGACAAGGCTGTGTTCTGTCACCGGATTTGTTTTCACTTTACAGCGAATATATTATGAGATCAATAGTAGACAAAGAAGGAATTCAAGTAACGGTCACAACATAAATAATTTGCGATATACGGATGACACAGTCTTAATAATAGAGACAGAGAACGAACTACAAGAAATGATAGACATAATAATGAAAGAAAGCAACAAGAAAGGTCTCAGTCTGAATAGTAAGAAAACAGAAGTTATATCGAAGAAACAACCATCACCATCATGCAGCATACATACGAGTATAAACACGACAAATATGAAACAAGTACAACGTTTCAAATAGTTGGGCACAATAATTACAACAGATGGGAGATGCACCACAGAAATAAAAAGCAGAATAGCTCAGCCCAAAATAGCATTTCATAAAATGAAAAATATCTTATACAACAAATCTATGTCAATAAAAATGAGAAAGAGAGTTCATCGGTGCTATATAGAACCGATTCTGACCTATGGAAGCGAATCATGGGCAGTGCACAAACAAATGAAAAGACGATTAGAGGCGACAGAGATGGGATTTCTCAGAAGAATATTGAAAGTTCCCTGGACAGATAAAAAGACCAATTAGGAAGTTCTCAAAGAGGCCAACACAAAAAGGGAGCTCTTAAAAAACATCAGAAAGAAGCAATCAACATTTATCGCGCACATCATGAGAAGAGGAAAGTTGAAATACTTGGTTACAACTGGCAAAATAAAAGGAAAGAGAGATCGCGGACGACAAAGAGAGAAAATACTGGATAGCTTGGTGTCATGGCATGGAAAACAGTCAACAGCGGAACTGATACGATGCACTGTAGATAGAAGATTGTGGAGGGACATGATCGCCTACGTCAACCGGTATGGCACATGATGATGATGACTTGATTATAACTTAGTATACTATAGATATCGTTGTCTTCTTTTGTCTACCTATTGATATAATTTCAGTTTTTTAGTGCTTTTTTTCACGTTCTTCATTTAAATTTTTTTAAATTCAAGGACAGTAGATGTTGTTGAAATTATGATTCTTCGAAAGCTGTTAGGGCCTGGTTGTCAGCAAATAAGCAGTTCATTTATATCTTCAACTTATGATTTGGCACCCTTGCCAATATGTCAGCGTACATGATAAACAAGGGTAGTGACAATACACACCCTTGTTTTCCTCCAAAAGTTATTGCGTTAGTCATACACACATCAATTTAAAAATCAGCCTGTCCAGGCATTTAATTGTTTGCTGATGAAGTGCTTGGTGCAATAGTTGTATCAATCATAGTGGAGGCTCCTGGTATGTGGTCATTAATATCACAGACGGCACATGATGTTGTTATATTCAGAATTTCTTTTAGGGGTGTAAATACGTGGCACACACATGGAGAGTGGTTTGTGGTCACAGTAATCCCATTAAAGGCAATTCTAGGGTAGCATGGCATAGCTGTTTCAGAACAGCACAATCCTGTGATGTTTTCTGTGTTCGCTATAAAACTGCTGCTGCTACACAATCCTGACCAATTATAGGTGTGGACATTATTCACTTGCAATGACAAAACTGCTTTGTTTACATCATAAACCTCTGGAAGCGAATCATTTATGGGACTAATAGTACAATTTATTCTTCCATCGGGGATATCTTCATTGAGTCCCAAACAAAAATTCTTTGGTTAAAAAGCACATATGCTTTTGAGTTAAACACAAAATGAGCCCACTTCATAGATTCAAAATGATCCTTGCCAATGCCATCCGTTTGCACAAGTTAGGTCCTTAGCTACCAATGTCACAAACTAAGCCATCAAATTAACAACTTTATCTACAGCGAAGGTTAACGAACTGTGAACAAACATTTATGTTCAAACCCCTGAATACATTTTCAAAAATCTGCCAGCTCGCTGCAATAACATTTATCGTGGTATTCGAAGTAAACATTGCTTAGTCCATAGCTCGAATATAAATAAGCTGCCATTTTGGTCAAGATTTTAGTTACTGCTTTCTAACTCTGCATGCACTTTTAGTTGGTAACGATTTGAGTTGAAGTGAAAAACTGACAGGTGTGTTTGTAGGCCATTCAACACAGTTCATTGCTTACTTTGACAAGGTTTTTTCAAGAAAGGTAGATCACTATAATTGGATTAAATCTCATTTAGTGAAGCACAACTCTCACCTCTAGAGAACAAGAGCAATTAATTGATATTTTATCAGGCTTAACTTTGAAAGCAAGATTAGCTTCATCATCTCTACCAGAATTTTAGAGCTTCATCATCTCTACCAGAATTTTAGAGCTTCATCATTACTACCAGAATTTTAGAGCTTTGTAAAATTAGAATACCCAGAAGTAGGCACGAAAGTCCTACAAGTTTTAATTCAATTTTTTTATTTTAATTCCTTTTGTGACTACCTACTTATGTGAGACCGGGTTTTCAGCATTGATTGCCATCAAAACTAAGTACAGATCACATTTGGACAGAGAGAGAGAGAGATATTAGAAAACCAATTTTCAAACTTGTGCCCAGATGTGAAGACCTAATGAGGATGAAACAAGCTTATTCCTCCCATTGTCTTTATTACAGGATACAAATATCACAATGTCAGTTGATTCAGTTATTTTTATTTCAATTATAAACATGACATGGATCTATTAATTTTTACCCCAAATTGAAAGTTATTTACCTCCACAATCAATATAACATGTTAAATATGTTTTTGTTAAATTATTGATAAAAGGTGCTGCCACTGTGATTTGTGGTTGAGAGTTAGGGCTATGTTGACTGAAAAACTGAGTTATTCCCTTGTTGAACAATAGTAGTGATACCTGTCCAATGATTTGACAAGCTTTGTTGCATCTCGAGACTATTTCTGCTGTTTGTGAGTTGTTATTTGTCCCTAGACTGTCTAGATATTTATATTCCTCCACTTCTTTTAAATGTTTGACATCTATTGTTATGTTGATGTTTTGTTTCTCATTGGCAATATTCATTTGATAAATGGGGTTGTTTTTTAACCCTAGATTGCTGAACCCATTCCCAATTCATGTTTTCACAAAACTGTTGTAAAAATTACTACCACTTAATTGCAACATTTGGAGTTCCAAAAATAGCATTAAAAAAATTTTTGTTACATTACCGTGTATTTTACCCAAGACAAGACACAGTGATCAGATATATAATCATTTCCTGACTTACAGTTGATTTATTGCATGAAATCCGATCATATGGCTCATCTGCTATTGGAGGCCTTTTAACATTTGTCGATTCACACATGCGTGTATGGCATCAATTTAGCTGATATGTTCGACTTCCTCAAAAGCATTGTTCGCTGTCTCTCCCATTTACAAAAATCCCTTTAATGTCTCACAGATAGCCAAGGAAATTTCCCCGTTATGAGAAAAATAAAAGGAAAAGAAACAAATTTCTACAAAATTTGCAACATTTGTAAAAGAAAAAAAAAATAACCCCCTTTCTAAGATACAACTGTACTTATTACTATGCATTTGAAAATAAAATCAAACATCAAAGGAAACAAATCCAACACTCAGGGAGCAACTGAAGTAGTAATTAGGAAGGTATAGGGAGAAGGGGAGGGGAAAGAGATCTTTGCCCACAGAACACTGTCAAATACAAGAAATTGTATTTTAAGGTGGTCATTTTTATGACGGAATCATAATCCTGGGTTCAATATGCAATTATCTCAATTTATTCAGGAGTTTCTGCTCTGATGTCTCTTATATAAAAACACATCAACAAGTTTATTCCACATTCATCAGCTCATTACAAAATTATATTTTATGATGATTTTCATTGAGTCAGTTAAAAGAAACTCAATAGTTGACATTTTAATGATGTACCCATCATACTAAGATCATATCTAATAGTGAAATGGGTGGAAATAGATACGATAAAAAAAACACACACAATGCATCTATCTTGTGATTTTACATAAACATAAGCCAGCTGTAAATCTGTATTAACTTTACTTTTTAGGTAGTTTATTAAGGACTGTTTAAAACATAATTTTAAACCAAATATTTTGCACCTAATCAGTATTTTTGTAACATAATCGATGGAATGGATTCCTTGATGTCTGTGGTACAGTGGGTGCTTCTTTGTGCTCTTGTGAAAGTCAAGAATATTTGTTCTAGTGTCGTCTGGTGCACAGAATAGTCATTCACATTGACTACCATTTTGGCACTTTCCATTACATCAAAGATTTCTCCCAATTTGACATTTACATCTGGGATTTGGAAGTGAATATAACCTTGGTGGTCGTCAAACACCTTTGCACCATGGAAATGTGAGGTGACGAAATATATAACAGGCTGGTTGGGTGCAACTGTTCCATCTTCTAGAATCTTAAGTTGAGTAATCAAAGTGTAGCCATGTCCAAACTTGTTCTTCAAATGTTGAGGACTACCCAGGCACACAAATCTTCCATTGACCATTATGGCAAGTCGGGTACACAGAGCTTCACATTCTTCCATGCTGTGAGATGATAGCATAAGAGTGCAACCTGATGCCCTTAGCTGGGATAAAAGGTTCCACAGATGTTTTCTGGCTTCAGGATCCATGCCTGCTGCAGGTTCATCCAACATGACAAATGAGGGATTGCCAATCAAAGCCACAGCTGTGCTCAGCTTTCTTTTGTTACCACCACTGTATTGGCGAATATATTTATCAATATGTGGAGAGATCATGAGATAATCTGCTAGCATTTCAACCACCATTTTGATTTTGACTTCTGGGATGCCTTGTAAACGTGCATACATGGTCAGGGTTTCTCGGCCAGTCATTTCATTGATTAAAGCATCAAATTGTGGACAGTATCCCAGTTTTGCTTGTACTTTGTGGATATTATTTTTCACATCAAAACCTTTGAGGTAAGCATTGCCTCCAGTTACCATAACATCCCCAGTTAACATTTTAAAGATTGTAGTCTTTCCTGCTCCACTTTGACCTATAAGTCCAAAGCATTCTTTTTCAGGAACACCCAGACAAATGTGGTCCACCACTACAAAGTGTTTATATCTCTTGTACAAGTTGTACAGCACCAACGAATCTGCGTATAAAAGAAGCGAATTCCTGGTGGAAATGATGCGTTGCCTTTCAGTTGCTACGTCTCGATCCTCTATATAGCTGAAACCCTTATTGTCTTCAATGTCACGAGCTATAGAGTACCAAAACCTATTAGTGATGCTGTACTCTATGGCAAAGACAATCAAAAAGTATATGTTTCCCTGCAAGAACATGTAGAATAGTGTAGCTCCAATTCCAGGCTTGCTCCAATTAGTGTAATCACTATAAAAGAGCGAACACTCACTCTCACAAGTATCTTTACAGCATCTGTTCTTTAATCCTCTGAGGCATTGTGACTGGACCAGTAAGCATTCCTCCAGGTTATTATAGTTATTATAAATATTCATTAAACTGGAGCCAAGATTGTAGGTTGGAAATAAGATCATTGATATAAATTCCACATATACAACGATATAGCTCTCGTGACTTAAAGTAGATTCCAGCAATTGTCTAATAAAACTGGTAATCACACCTGTGAAAATACTGAAAGTAATACCAAGTGAAACTCCTGTTGCAGCTGATGTAAACAAAAATTGAAATGCATACATATGTGGCAGCACTGCCCATCCATACAGGGCCATCACTAGAATAAGGAGCTTCCATCTACCATCATTTACGAATGGTGAAAATTGATTGATTCCAAATACTATTATAATAGGTAATATGCTTAACATGTAGATGGTGAAGTCCAACAAGAATATTGGTAGCCAGTATGCCACTGGGCCTACACCACAAATGGTTTGAATGTGTTTTGCTCCAATCTCTCTTTCTTGGATAAGAAATAATGTAAACAAAGAGGTTATGATAGACATGCCAAAGGAAATGAAAAAGCCTGTGGTTTGTCCATAGAGGAAAATGTATTGCTCATCATTGGTAGTAACAGGAGGGACTGGATTGATAGCTGTCTGGATACTAAATGTGTCATACAAGACAAACTGGATAATGGTGTTCAACAAATAGTTCACAGAAATAGCTGAGGAGTGGTAAGTCTGTCCATTATAGTAAGCTATACAAACTATATTTTTGAGTGGGTGTGCTTCAATGACTTCCATACCAATAATCATCTTCTTATTGAATGTTGCTAGGCCCATGTCATCTGCTCTATTCAATGTATAGTTATCAAAAGTCTCACCCCCTCCTATTTGAAAAAACTCAGTTTTATGAGCAGAACCAAACTGTCTGCTGTACAATTTTACAAAGTCAGAATGTCTTTTAGTTGGATTGATTCCATCTGTGTATGGGATGTATGTTTCTCCAAAAGGTGAAAGATCAAAGTTCAAAGATGGTTCCTTAAATATGTCTTTGCTCACACGCCTGGAAACTAACAATGCAATTGATACTGGTATGAACATTTGGGGTATAGACACCGACCATTTACGCCAAGTATAAATTAATCTCTTTAAAAAGATTCCGTGCATGCAGGAATAATGAAGCTTGAAACCACTCATCTTGATAATAAAACAATAAAACTAGTGAAATTGATTCATGTTATACTGCTGGACTGGGTAAACAGTACGTGGTGACGGCCGTACAAAAGAAGCCATCAATGTAACTTGTGGAGTCAAGCTTGATGTCGCAGCCACAACCTGTTTGGTATTTAATTGTATTGCATTCAAGCTGTTTCTGTAGAATGCTAGATCTAGCACTTGATCAGACTGAAAACCGATAAATTAAAAGCATAAAATGAAAGCTTGATATTATTGTTGGGAAGAATATTACGGAGATGATGGCGCTCCGGCCACCAGTGCAGACAGTGATCTCTAAACATTTAGATGGTCTTGCAACATCAACTATGTTTGAAACCACCTTTGATCTACAAACAATAAATGGATGGTTTGTGTTGCAGAACATGTAAATTGTTCTGACTTCCGGATCCTGCTTCGATATCCCGCTTGTTTACGATGAATGATGATATCGTATGACAGGGAACAGTTGGCTGTGTTCACTTTCTGCGCAGTTTCGCCTTATGTCTTTTGGCGTGTGCTGAGACTGCTACGATGGGGACTACAGTTACCTTTCTTTGTTTGGGAGATGAATTAGTAATTCGGATGATTCCACTGGCACGGGCGGTTGAGCAATTATGGATTTTAATTCGTTTGCTGTGATACCGAGGCCTTCCATAACCAATAACCAATAACATGTAAATTATATCATGAACGTGTGTAAATTGGGGTTTGTATTGAATTCTCACAAGTTTAAGTTAAGCATTACTGATTAAAGTATTTTATTGAACGTTGAGTTGCTAAAAAGAATGCATCTGACAGCAACAGCTTCCCCCAGACTAACATAGATAGTAATCACAATCAGATACAGGATGTTAATTATGAATAACAGGTTGACACAATATACGCATTATTCACTCTAATCTATCCTTATGAAATTTTATATATATATATATACAGTGGGAAATGCAAAAGAATCAATGCAACAAACATTAAAAGAGTTCATACCACCAGTGAGGACACATTCAAGAAAGAGATGAATGACAGGTGACATTTTGAAGCTAATGGAAATAAGAAGAAGAAATAAATAAAATAAAGATGAGTATAAGAGATTAAGTGTCCGGTTAGCGCAATCGATAGGCGGTTGGCTTACCACGGCAACAGCCGGGGTTCGTACCCTGGCGAGGACACCTGGGTTTTACTAATTCCCTAAAAATTAGTGGGAGCCGCGATAGCTCAGTGGTTAGTGAACTGGACTACTACGGACAAGAGGTAGGGTTCGATCCCAACCGACGGCGCCGGGTTCACCCAGCCTTAAATGGGTACCGGATTTTTTCTGGGAAAGTAAAGCAGCACGGGCGTAATACCGACCACATTACCCCAAAAATCATGTGCTGAAGGTCTGTAAAATATAGGGTCACTAACACCATATTTCCCTATACGCCGCCTCTTGGCGTGACGAGGGGTACTTTACTTTTTTTTATAAGAGATTAAATAAAGAAATTATAGTAAAATAGCAAAAGAAGCATGACTAAAAGGGAGATGCAAAGAGATTGAAATGCAACAAAAAAGAGATGCTAAAACTATATACAAACAAATTGATGAATTAACAGGAAGCAAAACGCAATCAAAAACTGGATGTTTAAGATCAAAGGCACCCACCAAAGAAATCGGGTGCGATTGAATGTGATGATCATCGCACAATAAGCCTTGTGAGTCATATGACTAAGATATTACTAAGAATCATCATGCGAAGAGTGCGAAACAAAATGAGTCCAGAAATTATCGATGAACAGTGTGGTTTTGTTAGAAATGAAGGAACAATCACTGCCATTTATATCATAAGATCTTTAGTAGAAAGAGCCATGAAGGTGAAAACAGATCTATACCTATGTTTCATAGATTACACCAAGGCATTTGACAAAGTAAAGCACCAAGAAATAATCAACATTTTAGAAAGCATAAATGTAGACAGCAAAGATCTAAGAATAATAAAGAACATGTACTGGCAACAAACAGCGGCCATAAGAAATGGAAACCAATTGGTAATGTTTCAACAAATAAAACAGGGTGTTAGACAAGGTTGTGTGCTGTAACCAGATTTGTTTAGTATTTATAGTGAGATTATTTTAAGATCCATAAGGGGCATGCCTGGAATTACAATTGGAGGTCATAATATAAATAATCTAAGGTATGATGATGATACAGTCTTAATCGCTAAGAGTGAAAATGAGTTGCAAGAAATCTTCTTCTACTTTTCTCTTTCACTGATACCTAAAAGGTGTCGTGGTTTATATCATTTGTCGTTCTTGAGCTGCTCGAATTGTCTGAATTAGTGATTTTCCTTTGTTGTTACATGTCTCTGTCACTGCATCTATCCATCTTCTCCTGGGTCTTCCTCTTGGTCTTTTTCCATGCATTCTCGAGAAGAACGCCCTTGATGGTGATTGGTGAGGATTCATTCTGACCAGGTGGCCAAACCATTTAAGTTGTTGTTGTTCTATATATTCTTGGCAGGGTTTTGTTCCTACCATTTTTCTTATGGTTTCATTTGGTATTCTATCTCTTCTTGTGTTGTTTGTTACTTTTCTCAAGCATCGCATCTCACATGTATTGATCTTTCTTAAATGTGATTTAGAAAGGGTCCATGTTTGACTTTCATAGCACAAAGTTGGTATGAAGATGCTTGTAGATTTCCCGCTTTTTGACATTTTCGTTTGTGTTCGTTATTTCGAAATAGCACAATGATGATGGTACTATTCACACAAACTATATAAATACATATAAAATCCATTTGAAATAGCACAAGAACGCTTGAATTTCTTTTTCTACGGGCATTGAAATTCACTTATAACATAAATCTGACTCCCATCGAAAATTGTGTCGTGTTGCCAGCACAGTCACACACCGGAAAGTTGCAAGAAATACTGGACATTATAGTGAAAGAAAGCAAAAATAGAGGGCTCAGCCTTAATAGCAAAAAGACAGAGGTATTGGTAACAACAAAGAAAAAGGCATCACCTCAGTGCATAATAAAGACAACTGGAACAATATTAAAACAGGTAATAATAGGAAAACCCTGTGGACCAGTGGGCCGGACATGTTCTTTCTGTGACGTCGTGTGTTTGTCAAACATTCTTAGAATTAGCCACGAGAGAAGCTGTTCGACAAAAACAAAACCTCAAAAAAATACACAATATCCCCCACTAGACCGTCTGACAAAACGAAAAGGACCATATAATATATGTGTGTTTATGTAACATACCTAATGTAAAACAATATATAGGAATGAAATTAACTCTTTACGAACCATTAACGTACATATTGAATCACTAACGGAGCTTTACTGGACATTAATCGGATATTTTGATCAGATATTTTGTGTTCTTCGTATCGTGAAGTGGATATTTTGGTTTGATAATAAAATGTAATTTACTACTAAACTCAGAGTTGATCTAATTAGTTTTTTTCCAATCAACATAAGCAGTTGTTTGTATTTTTGAAATTGATTGGTGTGGATTTTTTTTCCCAACTATTCATAATAACAAAATGTATACGCATTGAAGTTTTTAAAAAATCGGCTTTACTACCTTCATTACGTGCCAAGTTATCTAGTGGAGGCGATGGTGTACGTTCACAACCTTATGTCTGAAATAGTATTCTTCAGCTTTGTTGAAATTCTTCTATGAATTGTTTGACTTCAAAATGCGATTATTGTAACAATCGGGTGTTCTTCAGTTGTTGTTGTTTTTTTTTTTTGTTTATAAAATATAGGTCTTGCCATTTCGGATCTGGGCTCTATATTAACGCTACTGTGGACAAATATTTGCTTTAACCCAGCCTTTATGCCAGCTGATTTACCTTTTGATTCACAAGAGTTCCAGTATCTAACGGGTGCTATGCATCACACAACGTTTACTCGCATAACGGCCTGGATCACTGCCTTGATCACGCTGGAGAGATGTCTGTGCATAACAGCCCTGTTAAAGGTAAAATCTGGTATTTCTTTTAACTTTTTTTTTAACGGCTTCCGTTTACTTGTCACACAAAAAAAATTAAGTTCTAATTAACGAGCTCATATGTCAGATGTGAAGTTATAATGTCATATGTTTAAAAAGACCTCAACATTAAAACAAACAAAACATCCAAAAAAATCTGGCTTATAAATGTCTTACAGAGGGAGTCAAAAGATTATCCTCGCGTCAAAAGACACAGTAAGAACAAAAGAACAATAATGTAAAGCATGGTTATAGGAAGACGAGACAGGGGGAGACCAAGATTAAAATCGTGTCAAGACATCAATGAGATCTTGAACGTGACAACAGAACAAGTGGAAGACCTGTTTAAAGACAAAGTATGTTTGATTTCCGAAGGGCTGTGATTGCAGCGTTCTGCAAAGGTCGCTCAAACCGATATGATGACTAGCGAGGTAGCTAGGTCTGAGTTACGTTTGAATGTGTAAACATGTGCTTAAGCAGGTCAATGATAGAAGTTCGGTCCCTAGAGGCTGCAGTGAGTCTGTTTTCAAATAATATATATATAGATCGTCATCATCATCATCATAATTGAATGCCGTCTCTCTCCGCATCGAAGGTGCCATAGAACGACATTCCGCTCTGTCTCTTGTTTGAATAGTGTAGGCTGTTACTGGCTGACCTGCCAATCTTTTGATGTTGCTCGTCCATGTTAGTCTTGGTTTACCTCTGCCTCTTTTACCTTGAATTTTCCCTTCCAAAATTACTTTTAGTAAGCTACTTTGTCTTTTAACATGTACCCAAAATATAATTTGTTATGTTTGAATTGTGTTTATTAGTTATTTTTTTCTGCCCCTTTTACCTTGTATTTTCCCTCCCAAGATTACTTTTAATAGGTTACTGTGTCTTTTAACATGCGCCCAAAATTTCATTTATCTCGTTTGAATTGTTTTTCTGTTTTAATCTGTTACATCTTCTCAATAATCATGTATGGTGCGGATACATTAGACCAGAAAACAGAACAGAAAATTGAAGCCTTTGAAATGTGGATATATAGAAGAATAGGTAGAATTAGATGGCAAGAAAAGAAAACAAATGATGGAGTTTTAAAACAACTAAAAATGAAAAGAGAACTACTAAACACAATTAGAACAAGACACATACCATTTTTGGAGTATGATAAAAGACACAACAGCCTAATAAAAGTAATATTGTAAGGAAAATGCAAGGTAAAGGAGGCAGAGGCAGACCAAGACTAACATGGACGAATAACATCAAAATATGGACAAGTCAACCTATGACAATCTGCACCATCAAAGCAAGAGACAGGGTGGAATAGCGCTTCGTTGTAGTTAACCTTCGATGCGGAGACGGCACTCAATGATGATGATGATGAATTGTTTTTTGTAGTTCTATTTTGGTTTTTTTAAGACACTTCATCATTTGTCTTCTTCTCTTTCCATCCAATCCGTCCTATTCTTCTATAAATGCACATTTCAAAGACTACACAATTTTCTGTCCTGTTTTTCTTTTCACGCTACGGTTTTCTTGCTAGATTTTATGATAATAGTGACAGTGCATCAGTCAGAATCACCAATTTATTGTGCATGTTATTTTTGTGTTGAGTAGCCAATGTTGCAGCTTCTCTGATGGCCTCAGCTTCAGCTTTAAAGTTGTTTGAGAATGTTCCAGTAGCTATTGACTTGGTGATCTCGTCCTGATTATTCAGCGTCAAGAACATACCTCCCCCTCCATTTATGGTGGCATTTGTAGCAGATCCATCTGTGTATATGTGGGACCAAGAGTCCAGTGGGTAGGTACCGTGTGTGTTTTTTTCTGCTTCGTGTTTTCTTTCTGTGTCTGATTGGTGCCTTTTTCATGATTCCTGTTATATTTTCCTGAAGATCTGATATTTTATGTTTTCCATGAGGAGACATATCAGATGGGCCTAAGGGTTTCGATATTGTTTGAGAAAGTACAAGTATGATAATAACTCCAGTGTAGTCTTCCTATGTCTCTGTTTTTGTTGGGTTATAGTTCACGTCTGATTATTTTTTTTGTTTAATGTACAGAACATGATCTATGTTTACTTTGTTATATGTAATATCTAATCACACAGGTAAAGCAAACATCGTGACATCAAAAAGAGTCAGCATCATCATCGTTATTGTCTTCATCCTACTCATGACTAGCGTCGCCCCACTATACTTCGTCAACAGACTGGATCAGAAACTAGCTCAGGGAAGAAATAAGACAATTCTCGGGCTTATTTTCACAGAGAACCGTGATAATGTTGAGATGATTTCCTTTGCAATTAATAACGCATTCATTCCATTTAGCGCATTCGTTGTGATCATCTCATGTACAGGGACACTTGTGATTAAGCTACGTAGACACACAGAGTGAAGGAAGAAGTTATTGGTTATTGGTTATTTGTTATGGAAGGCCTCGGTATCACTGCAAGCGAATTAAAATCCATAATTGCTCAACCGCCCGTGCCAGTGGAATCATCCGAATTATAACTCATCTTCCAAACAAAGAAAGGTAACTGCAGTCCCCATCATAGCAGTCTCAGCACACGCCAAAAGACATAAGGCGAAACCGCATAGAAAGTGAACACAGCCAACTGTTCCCTGTCATACGATATCATCATTCATCGTACACAATTGGAGTATCGAAACATGATCAAAATGGATGAGACACACAGCTCACGGTGTGCACAGAGCACTTAACTCAGTAGCTCCTGCAACAAGCCGGACATGGAATATGAGGAAACTGCAACAAGGAACACTTTGCAGACATAGCCTTCAATGGTTCCTGCCGCCTATCGATCACAATGCCCGGAAGATCACGTCCTCCTGAAAATGATGATCGTCATAGTAAATGTATGGCGCTTAATGATGTTAGGACATCGTGTTTAACTCCAACTCCGAACATACAAAACACAATTCGTCGTCAGATTATCCCCGATGCACACCAAACGCAAGATCGCAAGATTAGCGCATGGTCGGTCTTGGGACACACGATGATATAATAATATTTATGTATTATTATTTGTTACCAGTATATAACCACTGGAAACTACTATCCGTGCTGTTTCGTCCTATAAATGTTTGTCTACAACACAAGTATTCAGCCCTACTGGGAGATACTTGCATTAATAGAAAAGTACAAATATACAATTTATTTCCGGTCTGAGATCGTTACCCTATGCTATAGTCATTGAGAGCGCCTTTCGTGGAAGACACTACTACAATAGCCAATTTTTTAGTTGGCTGAGTGGCAGTGTGCCAAGCGTTCGGCCTCTCGTGGCAAGGCGCGGTGCCAGGTAGTACGGGTTCGATCCCACTTCGGACCATATATTGTTCTTCGTTTTTTTCTGTTGTTGTTTGTCTGTTAATTTTTCCGAGTGCTAACACATACTTATTTGTTCTATTATTCCCTATTATCGCCTCGGAAGTTCCCCTTATAATAATATTTATGTATTATTATTTGTTACCAGTATATAACCACTGGAAACTACTATCCGTGCTGTTTCGTCCTATAAATGTTTGTCTACAACACAAGTATTCAGCCCTACTGGGAGATACTTGCATTAATAGAAAAGTACAAATATACAATTTATTTCCGGTCTGAGATCGTTACCCTATGCTATAGTCATTGAGAGCGCCTTTCGTGGAAGACACTACTACAATAGCCAATTTTTTAGTTGGCTGAGTAGCAGTGTGCCAAGCGTTCGGCCTCTCGTGGCAAGGCGCGGTGCCAGGTAGTACGGGTTCGATCCCACTTCGGACCATATATTGTTCTTCGTTTTTTTCTGTTGTTGTTTGTCTGTTAATTTTTCCGAGTGCTAACACATACTTATTTGTTCTATTATTCCCTATTATCGCCCCGGAAGTTCCCCTTATAATAATATTTATGTATTATTATTTGTTACCAGTATATAACCACTGGAAACTACTATCCGTGCTGTTTCGTCCTATAAATGTTTGTCTACAACACAAGTATTCAGCCCTACTGGGAGATACTTGCATTAATAGAAAAGTACAAATATACAATTTATTTCCGGTCTGAGATCGTTACCCTATGCTATAGTCATTGAGAGCGCCTTTCGTGGAAGACACTACTACAATAGCCAATTTTTTAGTTGGCTGAGTGGCAGTGTGCCAAGCGTTCGGCCTCTCGTGGCAAGGCGCGGTGCCAGGTAGTACGGGTTCGATCCCACTTCTGACCATATATTGTTCTTCGTTTTTTTCTGTTGTTGTTTGTCTGTTAATTTTTCCGAGTGCTAACACATACTTATTTGTTCTATTATTCCCGACACACGATGATCCATTATGATGACGTAGCACGCACAATATGTCTGCGCCCATGTATTCATTATTACTCTACTGAATGCAGTCTACAACGAACGAAACATGGTACAAACTTCCCAAAGACGCTGACTTGACTGACTTGACGGAGCACACCACATTCATGCCTTGTAACTTGTAAATAACTTGCGGCAAACATCTCCATCAAATGGTCACTGAACAGCACTTAGTGTGACGTAAAACGCAGATCAACATTAGACGTTGGAATGCGCATTCACAACACTTGAATTGTCAAAACGGAGCATTGCTGTGTGTGCAACGCCAATTCAATGGCGCAGATATAACAAGTAGAACATCATTTCGATTGGAATGCATAAAATGGTATTGATGATCTCAGCAATATTTATTTCCTGCTTCGTACCAATTAGTTTCCTTTTCCTAGCAATGATCATGGTGCCTGGTCTGTCCATCGTTGGCAAGTACAGAAATGCTGTTGTTGTTATTGGAGGTCTGGGCATTGTTCTAGAATCTGTCAACTCTTCAGTTAACATTTTTATTTATTATCACATGAGCAGTAAGTTTAGGACCGTGTTTAGTCAGATAGTCGTTACCAGTTAATTCTGAATTAGTTCATGGGAATAGATGCGAAGTTGGGTTTTAGCAAGGCGGTTGTACAAACAAAGATTCTTTTATTTTGATCTGAATTGTGAGTTCTTGCAGGAAGAGAACAGTTAAATTCAATTATCGGAATGTGATTTGTTACAAATTTCCCAGGTTTTGCACAGACATAATTAATCTCTTCTTTTTTTTGTTTCTAGTAAATTATATACATGGTCGCTCTTCAAATGTAAGTAACATTACAGTATGCCTGCAACAACCTCTAATACTCTAGTCTGACATATGCTATCATCATCATCAAGAACCAGCCTGCTGGCGTAAGTGATCATGTCTCGCCAAAACTTTCGATCTCTGCAGTTATTTATCATTTCTGTTGTTCACCTTCTGCCAAGCCATTCTCTTAAGCTGTCTGGTATCTTTTCTCTTTGCTTCCCTCTATCTCTTCGTCCCTCAATTTTCCCCGTTGTTACAATATATTCCAGTTGTTCTCTTCTCATTACATGGCCAAAAATGATGATTGTTTCTTCTTAATATTGTAAATTAGCTCTTTTATTGCTTTGACCTCTTTCAGAACATTTTCATTACTCTTCTTATTTGTCCATGTTATTCTCAACATTCTTCTGTAAAACCATATTTCCACAGACTCTGCTATAGCAGCATTTTCTATCAGGGCCACTCATGGACGTCAACAAAAAAAATACAATACATTATAAGCATAGAAATAAGGTGTTATGTAAGAATACGCAATGTAGAAATATTAAGCAGTATTTCGAAATATACAATATAAGAAGATTAGGTACAACAATGGTTGTAACATTCAAAACGAATAAATGAAATGGCTTGAGCGAACAAAGCAAAAGGTATGCCGCAGCTAACGTGAACAAATTATCATAGCATCATAAACGTGAACATCGAAAACATGGCCACTATAAACAGGAACAAAATATCATCATCATCATTGAGTGCCGTCTCCTCATCGAAGGTTGGCTACCATGGAGCGCCATTCCACTCTGTCTCTTGCTTTGATGGTGCATATTGTCATAGGTTGACTTGTCCATTTTTTTTTATGTTACTTGTCATTGTTAGTCTTAGTCTACCTCTGTCTCTTTTACCTTGTATTTCCCCTTCCAAGATTACTTTTATTAGGCTGTTGTGTCTTTTAACATGCCCCAAACATTGCATTTGTCTTGTTCTAATTGTGTTTATTAGTTCTCTTTTCATTTTTAGTTTTAAAACTTCATCGTTTTCTTTTCTTTCCATCCAATTCTACCTAACAAAATGTCATCATACAATATATTATGTATGAAGGAGATTAAACAAAGATTTCTCTCGACGCTGTAAGATGCTACAGAACAAGGTACATAATAAAGCAGATGATAGTCATTTGCTTTCCGTCGTTTACTCTGCAATAAATTCAACTATATATTTTTTTTAAAATAATGATTTTGAGACAACATGGTGAGAGGAAATAGCAGTCGCTCAGAAAGCGAAGTGATTTTGCTCTTTCACATCAGTAAATATTGTTAGTTATCATTATGATTACCACATCTATTTATCTGCATATATGTATGTTTTCTTTACATTTATGTACTATTTGACTATCACATAAAGTAAACTATTTCTGCTACATTAACTCAACAGTGGCTTCTTTCTGTAAACGGTCGTTTTAAATAAACGATTCTGGACAATAAATTCTAAGAGTATCCCATACTATATTTATATTTCATTATATACACATGTTTCTGTTTATAACTTAAGAAAATTGTTTCCTTATTTTACAATGTAAGTTTTTTTTCATTATCATCATTTGCCACAACTGTTGGCGTAGCGATCATGTCCCTCCACAATCTTGTATCCAGAGTTCATCGTATCAGTTTTGTTGTTGACTGTTTACCATGCAATATTACCAAACTATCCAGTATCTTCTCTCTTTGTCTTTTTAGTTTGCATTTTGGTTTTACTAAATAATAATATATTTGGTAAAAATCAGCCTCTGAAGTATTATTCTGTTAATTAAAAGTATTTGTTATAATATGTTTTATATTGGTTATTGGTTATGGAAGGCCTCGGTATCACTGCAAGCGAATTAAAATCCATAATTGCTCAACCCGCCCGTGCCAGTGGAATCATCCGAATTACTAACTCATCTCCCAAACAAAGAAAGGTAACAGTAGTCCCCATCGTAGCAGTCTCAGCACACGCCAAAAGACAAAAGGCGAAACCGCGCAGAAAGTGAACACAGCCAACTGTTCCCTGTCATACGATATCATAATTCTTAGCAAAACATGATCAAAACGGATGAAACACACGCTCACGGTGTGCACAGAGCACTTAACTCAGTAGCTCCTATGTTTTATATGTCAAGACGTAAAATTGTGAGCAATACGATTACTCAACTAATTAATGCAATTGTTATGAACCAAAGATTTTGTAGTAGTATTCATAAACTGACCTCCAGTCAATACACATTTACTCTAGAAGTCGAGAAATAACATCAACAAGTGCCATGCCTGCTGACGTAGGTGTTCATGTCTCTCCATAATTTTCGTTCTCGACATTTATTTATCATTTCTGTTGTTGACCTTCTGCCAAGCCACTCTCTTATGTTGTCTGGTATCTTTTCTGTTTGTTTCCCTCTATCTCTTTGTCCCTCAATTTTACCAGTTATCAGAACATATTTCAGCTGTTACCTTTCTATTGCATGGCGAAAAAATGATGATTGTTTCTTCTTAATTTTGGAATTAGGTCTTTTTTTCTGCTTAAACCTCTTTCAAAACGTTTTCATTACGCTTCTTAGCTGTTAATGGCATTCTCAACATTCTTCTGTAAAACCACATTTCTACAGCCTCCAGTGACTTTCATGTGTGTTGTTCTATTGTCCATGATTCACATCCATATGTTAAGACCGTTTCTACATAACATTTAAGAGTTACATTTTCTTGTTTCCACTATCAAAAATGGATTGTACAGTATCTTCCTCATTCGACTACGGGTAAGACCTTTCCTTATAGACAGGAAGCACTCGTTTTGGAACCCCGCCACAGATGACCCTCTTCGAGTCCTCGGTTTCTTCGCAGCTTTACCCTTTCCTGATCTCTGGATAGAGAGACCCGATGTGTAGTCCTCTCAGATAGCAGCAAGTAAACATAATGTCATGCATACATTAGCATATATTAGCATACATTAAAGAATCCATGGTAGTTTAAAGTAACAAAGGGTAGGCCAAAATGGCCGCTGTCCCGCGACAACTTGAGATGCAAATCTACCTATGGCGAAGACCAAATATCGCTGTTTTCTCGTAAGCTAGAGCCACCCCACCCCCAGCCAACTTCATTCCACTCAATGGTCTCATCAGCGAGGACCGCCTTGAAACGTCAATTATTCATCCAACGTCACACTATTTTACATCTCAATATGCATTGTTTAATAAGTTAACGTCCGTGAACTTCCAAAAGAACTTTCAACAAGAGACAATAAAGAATACAATGACCTTTAATTTAACTAATGTTGAATGAACCAATTAGGATAAACGCATGCATAGATAAGACGTTGCGGGAGCTACCGAGTTAAGTGCTCTGTGCACACCGTGAGCTGTGCGTTTCATCCGTTTTAATCGTGAGTAGTATACAAGGGTATAACTGGGTCGTATTGTGGCGCTAAATTAACAAAGATATATAGTGTGGCGCGCGGCGCGCATAACACGTGCGGCGCAGGGGGAGTTAACCATGACCGATCGTGTCCGGATATGACCTCTCGTGTCGGTGACCCCGGAAGTGACGTGTTTATGTCTGGTGTGAGCTGACCTATGGCTCATGAAGAGGGTTGGTGGTTGAGGGGATAATTTGTTAATGAGTCATGTATTGGACATCAGTTTTTCCCGCCAAAGTGACTTCCAATAGGAGCTAGTGTGTGTATGTTGTCCGGCTATAGACCACGCCCACTCCGGAAGTGAAACTACCATATTAGGGAGTAGTGATACGTTAGTTATTTCATAGTTATGGTGAGTATATATACATATAATAGTAATAAATTAATAGTTATTATATCTAGGTGGGCGTAAATGGGCCCCGTATTTAAGATATGGACCATAAGTAGGTATATATACATACATATATTGGCAAATCTTGCTGGCGGTATGAACCAACAGTCATTTTCTCCCACCGTGGCACATAATGACCCAATCGTTGCCGCTCTCGCGTGAGTTTATTGATTATTGTCTCCAGCGAGCGCGAAACGCAACAAGTAGTTATGTAAAAAAGGCGCGTACACGATTTAATATATTCATTCGACTTGCTTCGGTCACTCAGTCACGAGGTACCCACAGTGTTAACACGGCTAGATAGGTTCCATATCTGTAAAGTATTAACAGATCCCATGAACACTCTCAAAGTCTCTATTTAGCGAGTTGAGCTTGGAGAATACTCGCCCACATCTAGGACAATTGCATTAATTACCAGCCAGCGTGTTCCTTTAGGCTACCTCTCCAAAAGAGAGAGAGAGAGAAATATATATATATATATATATATATATATATATAAACTAATTTGCTAGAATAATTCAAACCAATACGCTAATTGGGAAGAGCGCTATGGATGTTAGTGAGCAGAGTATTTTACAAAAATCCAACCGCAAGGTTAGCATGTCTTATCATATTCTCTCTCCAGCGCTTATTTTTTTTTTTTACGATATTGTTAAGATACTCTAACTTTTGAAAATTTCAAATTACTTTAGGTGACGTTTGCCGACGAGTTGGTGACAGTCCATCATTTGGATGATCGTACAGAGGATAGACGCTCAACGTGGATGCAGGTTGCCTGTGACAGGCACAGATTTGCGAGAAGAATAGCAACAACGGCATTAGTTATAGAGCCTATTCTTCAACAAAACTTCAAAACCAGGATAAATAGCGTCGCTTCCAAAAAGCGAGAAGGAAACAAGCGCCATAATTAGAGATGTAATAAGTAAAACGAACAAAAACCGCAACTTCTAAAATTATCAAACGTGCGATGAACCTAATACCCAACAAGTCCATGCTGCAATTGACAAACTACCAGTCATACACAACGCGTTTTTTAAAAATAATTTTTGTTTTTCACCTAGCGAAAAACCTACGATCCTCCCTTTACGATTCTGACGTGAACGCTAGACTCGCGATATAACAGTTTGCAACCGATGCCTCCAACTACATCGTAGAAAAACTACAACATGGATATTCTCACAGGGCGGATTTCTATTAAAATGTTTGCAAAACATATATATTAAAATATAAATTTAAAATGTTGGTTTTTATAAAGAAAAGAGCGTCTGTTTTTGTGTGTGTGTTATACATTATTCTTATCAGGTTAATAAACTTTGTGGGAATCCATAGTGACTCACCAACTTCCAAACCATTCCTCTGTCTAAACTAGCAAATACCGTTTCGTAATCTTTGTTCAATTGTTATACGTAGAGTAGTTATGTGATCAGCACATGAGCTGTTCTTCCTAAAATACGTGTGCGTCTCTCAAATATTTCTCTGTGGCCTTTTTTTAGTCTCTCCAGAATAAATCTACTTAATTTTTTTATTCATCCTGGCACTGATAGCAGCATAATTCCCATATAATATGTACACCCTTGTAAACTTCCTTTCTAATGGTAGTTGATCATATAACCTTCTTCCGTCCCCCCCCCCAATTGTATCTAATAGATTATGTAACATCATGGTAGAGGTGTTAATACTCCGAAGGAATTTCATCTGGCCATATGGCTTTACCATTTTTAAAAATAACTTCTGCTGGTAGTATATCTTGAGGATGATTTGAGCCGGGGCTGTTCCAAAAGTTCTTCAAAGTGCTATTTCCATCTCTCTAGGTGTTCCCTTATAGTACTAGGCAGATTTCCTGTCTTATCTCTAATAAAGGCAGCAATCTGTCTGCATTTTCCACACAATTTTCTGTGTAAGGTTGTACAGTGCTTTATAACTCCTTATATTTGCTGCTTCCTCTGCCTCTTTAGCTAGATCATCTATATATTTCCGCTGGCCACTTTTACTCTCTCCAGAACGATTCTGCGTAATATATTTCTTGGCACTGATAACGGCTACCATGGAGCCCCATTCCGCTCTGTCTCTTGCTTTAATGGTGCACGTTGTCATAGGCTGACGTGTTCATCTTTTGATGTTACTCGTCCATGTTAGTCGTGGTCTGCCTCTCCCTCTTTTACTTTGTATTTTCCCCTCCAGGATTACTTTTAGTAGACTGTTGTGTCTTTTAACATGGCCCAAAAACCGCATTTGTCTTGTTTGAAATGTGCTTAGTAGTTCTCTTTTCGTTGTTAGTTGTTTTAAGACTTCATCGTTGTTTTCTTTTCCTTCCATCCAATTCTACCTATTCTTCTATATACCACATATCAAAGGCTTCAGTTGTCTGTTCAGTTTTCTTGTCTAATGTCCCTGTTTATGCACCATTTAGGAATGTTGAGAAGACAACATTTTGCTATTCTTAGTTTAGCCCTGAACTTATTTGCTTTGATGTTAGTATATTTTTCATGGCATTAACGTTATTTTTCACCATTCATATTCTTTTGTTTATTTTAATTTTACATTTTCAATTACTGGTTATAGTATGTACAAGGTAGTTGTAGCTCTGAACTATCTCCAAGTCTATTCCTTCAATTTTGATATCCACTTGCTGGTTTTGAATATTTTCTTTCTTTATTGTCATAGTTTACTTTCTTTTGATATTCATATCTAATCCATATTTATTTATTTTTTGCTTGTCATGTTTAATTCATTAAGTAATGTTGTAGATCTTTATGATTTGCTGGTACTAATACAGTATCATCAGCATATTTTAGGTTAATGATCATCTTTCCATTAATGTTTAGGTATGGGATTTATGTAATGTTTTAAATATTTTCTCGGTGTATATATTGCACAAACATGGTGATAGGATGCATCCCTGTTTTACTCCTCTTTTTATAACATAGGTACCGAGTTCTCTTTGTTATATTTTATTATCGCTGTTTGCCCGCAGTATAAATTATTTATCTCAGTCATCCTTTAAACTGGGAACTATTGATATGGTGATACGAGGGATCAACAACAATATATTTTTCTGACACCGTCATCTCTGATAAACGCACAGACAGCGTTACGAGTGACGTCGATAATTTTTTTTGTTTGTTTGTTTGGTAAAGTTGAGATAGTTTAACAGCTGTTGAACAGGCTCTGTTAAATATTGGATATTCAGATGATACCAAAATCAAAGCAGAATCCATAATTACCGAGCTAGGCGAAACACTGGGATGTGCTGTTGGTGACAAATGTGAAAAAGATGATGGTGTTATTGTCGAAACACCATGATGGTTGAGTGAACATGTTGTTGACATGTCAGATACGGTTGTCGTTAATGTTGCTGACAACAACAATTTTTTTTATTTGGTGATGTGTATGTGAAAATCGTGATGTCATTTGTATCTTACATGTGTTGAAGCGAAGAGATTTCCATCTTGCAGTTACACCTGCAAATGATCGCCTTTCCAGCAAAGTTCCTACACAAGGGAGAAGGCTGATGGGTCTGTAATTCTTGGAGATCAATTTTATTTGTGACTTTTCAGAGTCAAGGTATGGTATGTAGAGATCTCCTCCCACACAGATGATGCTTGTCCTAAGTGTCAAATATTGTTAACGATCCTGAAAAACCAGTCATCGAGGTGGCATTGTCGGCAGGTTTGAAGAAATTAATGTCGAACTCTGATATTGACAAATACATATCTCTCCCCAATTATCAGTATAGATCTGTCTGACATCATATGGAAGAATATCTAAAGCAGCATCGTCAACTGTTAGTTTCCTTCTTTTCGCAGAACACCCAGTTTCCACTCGATGTGATAGCTCGTTTGTGTGACACCGATGAAGAAGTAGAAGGAGACTGTATGGGGAACGATGAATACTGCTGTAGTTCGTATGTAAATTGTCGCTACTATTAAACGACGAACTGTAAAGAGGCCGTATGGGTGAGTGGTAGCGATACAGGTAGTGATATTGCATTTTTGGTTTTCTAGATGTTTTTTCTTCCTTCAGATTGGTGAGGTGCATTTGCACACGAAATATCACCAATAGTTTTGTTTTCACTAGCAGAAAATCACCATAGACTTTTTTCTCCCACAGATCCTCATTTCTTATCTTATATCCGAACTTATCTTGGAACTAATTTCCCGACGTATTTGTGACACAGGTGACTTCCTACCGCTGAGAGTTATTTTCACGATGCATCGTTTAAGAGCTGTTGAACGGGGCTCTTTTCAATATTGGATATTCAGATAAGTCCAGAATCAAGGCTGAATCCATAATGACTGAGCTACTCGAAACACTGAGATGTGCTGTTGGTGACACATGTGAAAAAAGATGATGGCGTTGTTGTCGAAACATCATGATGGCTGAGTGAACATGTTGTTGACATGACAGATACTGTTGTCGTTATTGATGCTGACAAAACAGTTTGTTTTCGGTGATGAGCATGTGAAAGGTTGTATCTCCCTATCAACCGACAACATGGTAAAAACTTGTAGTCGGTGGCTCTGGTGTACGACTCGTTATGACAGAGGTTGACACACTCACAGAGTTTGTAGTGTCAACATAAGAACATACCCATATTTGTCGACGCATCAGAGATTGTAGGATCAGCACAGTTGACATGTTCATGTGCCTCAACTCACACTCGATTGTAATGTCTCTGCTCTACATGTATTATCGGTGTTCTTGTAGTCGACACTGTCGTGGTGTGATCGTTCAAGATGTCATAGATGTCGACACACTAGGCTGTAATGTCGGTGATATATGTGAAGGTATTGGTGTCGGGAGAATACAATTTGTAATGTCAACACCCCACATTCTCTCTTATTAACAACTAGTCGAGTCACCTTTCATGATAAGCGTGGTCGATGACGCACACATTTTATGTTGTTTTAATGGTGTCGAGCAAAATTTAATATCAAAATATATCAAAAATGTTCAAACTTTTTTTATGTTGATGTAGTTGTAGTCTTGCGCGCATCAGAATAACGAGATCACCATCACTGAGACCGGTGTCGACACGCTCTCTGTTTTGTGCGAGATATGTCAACTGAACGAATGTTTTGTTTCTACCCTAGCTGTGCTCGAGTAAGTTGGTTTTTGTGTACCAGATCAACCTTTTATTCATCGTCTTCCACAGCAACTTTCCTACATAAGGGAGCAGGCAGATGGGTCTGTAATTCTTGGAGATAATTTTGTGTGTGTGTGTGACTTTTCTGAGTCAAGGTATGATATGCAGAGATCTCCTACCAAGCAGATGATACATGTCCTAAGTGTCAAATATTGTTAACGATCATGAAAAAACCAGTCATCGAGGTGGCATTGTCGACAGGCTTGAAGAAATCAATGTCGAAATTTGACATTGACAAATACCTGAACACTGTCCTTCACCCTCATTGTAATGTTTAAGTAAGATTTCCTAGAATGAAATTCGACATCTAGGTGAGCATCGCGTCAAACATATCCTAGGCTGTGATTGAGCTCGATGTTTTACATCCCCTTTGACTGGGGGATGATGAGCCTGTAAATCACGGAAGCCGTGTTGTCATCGAACGGTCTAGGTATGGTATGTAGAGATCTCCTTCCAGGTAGATAATTCATGTCTTGAGTGTCAAATTCGGTTAACGAACCTGAAAAAAGACATGATGACGGAATCCTCGAGGTGTGATGAATATTGTTATAAGACCATGATTAGCATGTACCATACCAACGGACGTAGACAATCATCATACCCGACCACATTTGTCTGTCCACACTGCAACTTATCAGTTCAGTTGTTGAGTGTTTTCCAGCTTCTCTCTTTATCGAACACGATCTTTCATTCTTTTTTTATTTTGCCACTTGTAACCAAGTATTCGAACTTTCCTTTTTTTTCATGATGTGCCTGTAAAACATCGATTGTTACTTTCGACTGTTGATTAAGAGCTCTCTTTTTTGTGTTGGACTGTTTTCAAATATTCAGGGAACGCTCAAATTCTTCTGAGAAAGGCCACATATGTGGCCTCTAAGCGGCTTTTCATTTGGTTGTCTGCTGACCAGCGATGTCACCACCACCTCATGTATACTTGACTCTGACAGGCGATTTGCGAAAAAATAAGAAGGAAGCAAGTAGGTATGAACGCCGTATACAAACAAGACATGAGAATCTGTGGCAAAATCAATCTAGCCAGGGGTCTGATGGTGACATATGTCGAATGATTTGACATGAACCCGCTACTTTTCAACATCTTCACTTTTAAAAGTAACAGGTGAATCGACTAAGGTATAGATAGCATACTACCCAAAACCGGCGCTTTTTATTCTGCTGCGAAGATAGAGATAGTGGACACGATGTACGTACACGATCAGTAGACTGAACTTACCCAATTGTTCAAAAGACTTGAGCAATTGAGTGAGAATCGAACACTGGTGAACCAGACAAAGACGACTTCAAATTTGTGTCTCTCCGATCAAAGATATTGTGAACACACTTTCAAAACTTCCACAAGTTGATTCAGAAACTATCGCGTTGACCCGCGAAACACGGGTGAGTCGAAAAAAAAAAACAAAAAAACACTCACCCGTGTTTCGCGGGTCATCGCGATAGTTCCAAGATAAGTTCGGATATAAGATAAGAAATGAGGATCTGTGGGAGAAAAAAGTCTATGGTGATTTTCTGCTAGTGAAAACAAAACTATTGGTGATATTTCGTGTGCAAATGCACCTCACCAATCTGAAGGAAAAAAAAACATCTAGAAAACCAAAAATGCAATATCACTACCTGTATCGCTACCACTCACCCATACGGCCTCTTTACAGTTCGTCGTTTAATAGTAGCGACAATTTACATACGAACTACAGCAGTATTCATCGTTCCCCATACAGTCTCCTTCTACTTCTTCATCGGTGTCACACAAACGAGCTATCACATCGAGTGGAAACTGGGTGTTCTGCGAAAAGAAGGAAACTAACAGTTGACGATGCTGCTTTAGATATTCTTCCATATGATGTCAGACAGATCTATACTGATAATTGGGAAGAGATATGTATTTGTCAATATCAGAGTTCGACATTAATTTCTTCAAACCTGCCGACAATGCCACCTCGATGACTGGTTTTTCAGGATCATTAACAATATTTGACACTTAGGACAAGCATCATCTGTGTGGGAGGAGATCTCTACATACCATACCTTGACTCTGAAAAGTCACAAATAAAATTGATCTCCAAGAATTACAGACCCATCAGCCTTCTCCCTTGTGTAGGAACTTTGCTGGAAAGGCGATCATTTGCAGGTGTATCTGCAAGATGGAAATCTCTTCGCTTCAACACATGTAAGATACAAATGACATCACGATTTTCACATACTCATCACCAAATAAAAAAAATTGTTGTTGTCAGCAACATTAACGACAACCGTATCTGACATGTCAACAACATGTTCACTCAACCATCATGGTGTTTCGACAATAACACCATCATCTTTTTCATATTTGTCACCAACAGCACATCCCAGTGTTTCGCCTAGCTCGGTAATTATGGATTCTGCTTTGATTTTGGTCTCATCTGAATATCCAATATTGAACAGAGCCTGTTCAACAGCTGTTAAACTATCTCAACTTTACCAAACAAACAAACAAACAAAATTATCGACGTCACTCGTAACGCTGTCTGTGCGTTTATCAGAGATGACGGTGTCAGAAAAATATATTGTTGTTGATCCCTCGTATCACCATATCAATAGTTCCCAGTTTAAAGGATGACTGAGATAAATAATTTATACTGCGGGCAAACAGCGATAATAAAATATAACAAAGAGAACTCGGTACCTATGTTATAAAAAGAGGAGTAAAACAGGGATGCATCCTATCACCATGTTTGTGCAATATATACACCGAGAAAATATTTAAAACATTACATAAATCCCATACCTAAACATTAATGGAAAGATGATCATTAACCTAAAATATGCTGATGATACTGTATTAGTACCAGCAAATCATAAAGATCTACAACATTACTTAATGAATTAAACATGACAAGCAAAAAATAAATAAATAAATAAATATGGATTAGATATGAATATCAAAAGAAAGTAAACTATGACAATAAACAAAGAAAATATTCAAAACCAGCAAGTGGATATCAAAATTGAAGGAATAGACTTGGAGATAGTTCAGAGCTACAACTACCTTGTACATACTATAACCAGTAATTGAAAATGTAAAATTAAAATAAGCAAAAGAATATGAATGGTGAAAAATAACGTTAATGCCATGAAAAATATACTAACATCAAAGCAAATAAGATCAGGGCTAAACTAAGAATAGCAAAATGTTGTCTTCTCAACATTCCTAAATGGTGCATAAACAGGGACATTAGACAAGAAAACTGAACAGACAACTGAAGCCTTTGATATGTGGTATATAGAAGAATAGGTATAATTGGATGGAAGGAAAATAAAACAACGATGAAGTCTTAAAACAACTAACAACGAAAAGAGAACTACTAAGCACATTTCAAACAAGACAAAATGCGGTTTTTGGGCCATGTTAAAAGACACAACAGTCTACTAAAAGTAATCCTGGAGGGAAAAATACAAAGTAAAAGAGGGAGAGGCAGACCACGACTAACATGGACGAGTATCATCAAAAGATGAACATGTCAGCCTATGACAACGTGCACCATTAAAGCAAGAGACAGAGCGGAATGGGGCTCCATGGTAGCCGTTATCAGTGCCAAGAAATATATTACGCAGAATCGTTCTGGAGAGAGTAAAAGTGGCCAGCGGAAATATATAGATGATCTAGCTAAAGAGGCAGAGGAAGCAGCAAATATAAGGAATTATAAAGCACTGTACAACCTTACACAGAAAATTGTGTGGAAAATGCAGACAGATTGCTGCCTTTATTATAGATAAGACAGGAAATCTGCATAGTACTATAAGGGAACACCTAGAGAGATGGAAATAACACTTTGAAGAACTTTTGGAACAGCCCCGGCTCAAATCATCCTCAAGATATACTACCAGCAGAAGTTATTTTTAAAAATGGTAAAGCCATAGGGCCAGATGAAATTCCTTCGGAGTATTAACACCTCTACCATGATGTTACATAATCTATTAGATACAATTTGGGGGGGGGGACGGAAGAAGGTTATATGATCAACTACCATTAGAAAGGAAGTTTACAAGGGTGTACATATTATATGGGAATTATGCTGCTATCAGTGCCAGGATGAATAAAAAAATTAAGTAGATTTATTCTGGAGAGACTAAAAAAAGGCCACAGAGAAATATTTGAGAGACGCACACGTATTTTAGGAAGAACAGCTCATGTGCTGATCACATAACTACTCTACGTATAACAATTGAACAAAGATTACGAAACGGTATTTGCTAGTTTAGACAGAGGAATGGTTTGGAAGTTGGTGAGTCACTATGGATTCCCACAAAGTTTATTAACCTGATAAGAATAATGTATAACACACACACAAAAACAGACGCTCTTTTCTTTATAAAAACCAACATTTTAAATTTATATTTTAATATATATGTTTTGCAAACATTTTAATAGAAATCCGCCCTGTGAGAATATCCATGTTGTAGTTTTTCTACGATGTAGTTGGAGGCATCGGTTGCAAACTGTTATATCGCGAGTCTAGCGTTCACGTCAGAATCGTAAAGGGAGGATCGTAGGTTTTTCGCTAGGTGAAAAACAAAAATTATTTTTAAAAAACGCGTTGTGTATGACTGGTAGTTTGTCAATTGCAGCATGGACTTGTTGGGTATTAGGTTCATCGCACGTTTGATAGTTTTAGAAGTTGCGGTTTTTGTTCGTTTTACTTATTACATCTCTAATTATGGCGCTTGTTTCCTTCTCGATTTTTAGAAGCGACGCTATTTATCCTGGTTTTGAAGTTTTGTTGAAGAATAGGCTCTATAACTAATGCCGTTGTTGCTATTCTTCTCGCAAATCTGTGCCTGTCACAGGCAACCTGCATCCACGTTGAGCGTCTATTCTCTGTACGATCATCCAAATGATGGACTGTCACCAACTCGTCGGCAAACGTCACCTAAAGTAATTTGAAATTTTCAAAAGTTAGAGTATCTTAACAATATCGTAAAAAAAAAATAAGCGCTGGAGAGAGAATATGATAAGACATGCTAACCTTGCGGTTGGATTTTTGTAAAATACTCTGCTCACTAACATCCATAGCGCTCTTCCCAATTAGCGTATTGGTTTGAATTATTCTAGCAAATCAAATTAGTTTATATATATATATATATATATATATATATATATATATATATATATATATATATATATATTTCTCTCTCTCTCTCTTTTGGAGAGGTAGCCTAAAGGAACACGCTGGCTGGTAATTAATGCAATTGTCCTAGATGTGGGCGAGTATTCTCCAGGCTCAACTCGCTAAATAGAGACTTTGAGAGTGTTCATGGGATCTGTTAATACTTTACAGGTATGGAACCTATCTAGCCGTGTTAACACTGTGGGTACCTCGTGACTGAGTGACCGAAGCAAGTCGAATGAATATGTTAAATCGTGTTCGCGCCTTTTTTACATAACTACTTGTTGCGTTTCGCGCTCGTTGGAGACAATAATCAATAAACTCACGCGAGAGCGGCAACGAGTGGGTCATTATGTGCCACGGTGGGAGAAAATGACTGTTGGTTCATACCGCCAGCAAGATTTGCCAATATATGTATGTATATATACCTACTTATGGTCCATATCTTAAATACGGGGCCCATTTACGCCCACCTAGATATAATAACTATTAATTTATTACTATTATATGTATATATACTCACCATAACTATGAAATAACTAACGTATCACTACTCCCTAATATGGTAGTTTCACTTCCGGAGTGGGCGTGGTCTATAGCCGGACAACATACACACACTAGCTCCTATTGGAAGTCACTTTGGCGGGAAAAACTGATGTCCAATACATGACTCATTAACAAATTATCCCCTCAACCACCAACCCTCTTCATGAGCCATAGGTCAGCTCATACCAGACATAAACACGTCACTTCCGGGGTCACCGACACGAGAGGTCATATCCGGACACGATCGGTCATGGTTAACTCCCCCTGCGCCGCACGTGTTATGCGCGCCGCGCGCCACACTATATATCTTTGTTAATTTAGCGCCACAATACGACACAGTTACACCCTTGTATACTACTATCGTGATTCAATATTTTGATTGTTTACGATGAATGATGATATCGTATGACAGCAAAAGACGTTTGTGTTAACTTTCTGTGTAGTTTCGCCCTATGTCTTTTGGCGTGTCCTGAGACTGCTGTAATGGGGACTACAGCTACTTTTCTTTGTTTGTGAGATGAGATAGTAATTCGGATGATTTCACTGACACGGATGGTTTTGGGCAATTATGGATTTTAATTCGTTTGCAGTGATACCAGGGCCTTCCATAACCATTGCCATAAATCCTGACATCGCAATGATATAGACATGGACAGTGAATACATTAAATGGATAACCACTGGATATGATTGATTACCTATTAAATCATACATTTTTTGTTAAAATTTAAAATAACAAATGTTCTTATGTATGTTAAAATAAAAAATAAAAACATATGTAGTAAGAAAATACAAAAGGAGGAACAGAAAAAAAAATTGAGAAGTATGTTTATATCAATTCAGAAAGTATTGAAAAGATAGTTAATATGAACTAGATCAGCTGAGATGCAGGCACACATTATCTTCAAAAGGAGTTCCGTTTCTTGTTGTTCTTATTAGTGTAATGGATAACCGGCTTATAAGCTGACGCTGTTGTCGTGGGGATTTGGTCTACACCTATTAGTTTGGTAATGTTGTTGTGGGGATTTGGTCTACACCTATTAGTTTGGTAATGTTGTCGTGGGGATTTGGTCTACACCTATTAGGTTGGTAATGTTGTCGTGGGGATTTGGTTCACACCTATTAGTTTGGTAATGTTGTCGTGGGGATTTGGTCTACACCTATTAGTTTGGTAATGTTGTCGTGGGGATTTGGTCTACACCTATTAGGTTGGTAATGTTGTCGTGGGGATTTTCGTCTACTTCTAGGCTGTTAATTTTGTCGGGGGAGGGGGGCAGGGTTTGGTCTCTATCTATTAGGTTGTTAATGTTGTCGTGGAATTTCGGTCTCCTCCTTTTATGTTGTTAATGTTATCATGGTTGTTTGGTCTCCTCCTCTTATGTTGTTAATGTTGTCGTGAGGGTTTGGTACCCTCCTTTTATGTTGTTAATGTTGTCGTGAGGGTTTGGTACCCTCCTTTTATGTTGTTAATGTTGTCGTGAGGGTTTGGTACCCTCCTTGTTTGTTGTTAATGTTGTCGGGGAAGTTCGGTCTCCTTTTATGTTGTTACTGTTGTCGTGGAATTTCGGTCTCCTTTTATGTTGTTAATTTTGTCGTGAGAGTTTGGTCTTCACCTCTTAGGTTGTTATTGTTGTCCTGGGGGTTTGGCCTTGACATGTATTTAAAAAAGAGTTCTCACTGTTTTCCTGTGAGCCATCCATTCAATCAATCTTCTCTACTGGTGGAGTATATGGCTTGTTTGGCTTATAACAGATGCTTCTTTATCTCGTACCGAAGAATGTAAACAGGAAGGCTCGCTTAAATCCTACGCCTTCGGTTGAACCCAGTGAGCACAAGACCACTGACAATTGACACACTGTTGACTGGTCAGCTGTGACCAAAATGCCTGGTGTTGCGTTGCATCACAGAGTTTTTCCCCTGACAGCTTATCTTGAATTCCCTGGTCAGCTCAGTTGACACTTACCGGTCTCCGCTCCGTGCTGCCACCAGTTAGCTTGGCCAAAGAGCTGGATTGATACTATACTTATAGCCCCCTTGTGTGATCGATGTGGTTATCAACTTTAATACTTCGCGCTGTGGATGTAAGGACTGTTTCTGCTTCAAGGGCGGGGCCTGGTCGCCATCCCCCAGGTATCGTTCGTCGTTAGGTACAGACAAACACCCGTCTTAGGCTGTAAAGCATTCAACAAACACCAGTTGTAAAACATATCGTGAAGTGTAATGCTTGATGCCAACATCTTCACAATACACAATAACAAGAAATCTTGTACTAATACCCCTGGCCTGGACCCCCCCAGGCTTCGGTTCAGTGAGTGCTTAAAAGAAACAGTGGCCCTGCAAGCCCCCTGTGCGTGTTGGCTGCTCAAACCTTCGCTAGCGTGAGCACTGGAACATAGCTCTGTTCACTAGTGCTAAATGTTTTGGAGACAAATAATAATAAATGAATATTATTATAGAGGGAAATTTCCGAGGCGATAATCAGTGAATCAATTCAGAGGAAGAGGTATTTCCGAGTGCTGTAAGCATACCTCTTCCTCTTAATTGATTTGCTAAATGTCTTTCTCTTTCTATAAATTTATACCTCACTACTAATTATCACAAGTAGTTTCAAACATACTCACTGAGACTATTTCTTCCATTGTCTCTAACTGTACATGAAGCGACAATGCTTCGCGCTACGAATATCATGTTTATTCACTAGCTTGAATACCAGACACTGTTCAATTCACTAGTGCTAAACTGTCTTTCTCTCTCTACTAAATTATATAGCACTACTGATTATCAGAACTATATACAGAGGGAACCTCCATACCTCTGCCACACACAAAAACGTTCAGTCCTTTCGATGTCGACCACTCATCCTGCTTGCGGTATCAGCCGTTCAACAAAACACTGCTCGCACTGTGCTGTCCTTCTAACTCGACTGAATGTATAACCTATCCATTTTTCTAACATTTTTCCCTCCAACCAATTATCTTCCCTTTTACATTTCTTAACTCACCCCAACTGTGTCTCATACACCCCGTGCAACACGATGTCCCTAAGTTGTTTTCACTACTCATCACGTTCCTCCGTGACTCGTTGATTCCGTGTTTAACCTTTCACCCATTTTCTCCCTCCATCTCTCACACACTCCCATCTTATCGTACCACTCTCATATCACTGCTACAGGCTGTGTTTAAAAAGATGTCGGCGTGAATATGAGCCTGTCTTAGCTAATGTATCTGCCTTACATCCTGCTGGTTTGGAGTGGAAACAAATAATAATAAATGAATACTTTTATAGAGGGAAACTTCCGAGGCTATAATCAGCGAATCAATTCAGATGAAGTGGTATGTATACAGCACTCGGAAAAAATGGCAAATAATCAACAACAGAAGAAAAAAAAACAAATAACAATATATGGTCCGAAGTAGTCCAATGCCAACTCAGCTAACTAAAGCTAGTTAGCAAGGCGCTGTGCCACTGAGTACGGTTTCGATCCTGCTTCGGACCATATATTGTTCTTTGTTTTTTTTTATAATTCCCTTGTTGACTATTTGTTGTGTGTGGTTCTGAATTTGTATTTAACCCTCGATAGAAAATACTTTTGACCCTACCGTGATTCGAACAAGCGTTCTTCTGGTTTTAGGCCGGACAAATTTTAAATTCGGCCACCCGGTCTCCTAATCTGTATGGAGACAGAATTTAATTATAAATCTTTACTTATGATAAAGGGAGGTAAAGAAAAAAATAACCTTTCAGAAGAGAGACCATTAGTTAAGTAATGCTTACCTCCCTTGGTTATAAGCTTTGATATAATGCATCTTGCATGTGAACTGCAATGTTTACATTAGACGGTCAACGTTGATCATCGCGATCTTTCACATCCATAGAAACACATTTTCTACCAATCAATTTATTTGTCTGGTCACGTTCGTTCTCTATTTTATTGTTGCTGATATCGATGTTACTTTGATATTATAACGCACACTACGCAGACCTATACACACATACTCTCTCTATCTCTCTCTCTCTCTATCTGTCTTTCTAGTCTAGGTCTCGGTCTCACACAAAACATACTCTACACATCATCATCATCATCATCATGTCCCATACTGGTTGGCGTCGGCGATCATGTCCTTTCACAGTCTTCTGTCTACAGTGCATCGTATCAGTTCTGTTGTTGACTATTTGTCATGCCATGGCACCAAACTTTCTAATATTTTCTCACTTTGTCGTCTGCGATATCTCTTTCCTTGTATTTTGCCAGTTGTAACCAAGTATTCCAACTTTCCTCTTCTCATGATGTGCCCAAAAAATGTTGATTGTTTCTTTCTGATGATTTTAAGGAGCTCCCTTTTTGTGTTATCCTCTTTGAGAATTTCCTCATTGGTCTTTTTAGCTGTCTAATGAACTTGTTCCATTCTTCTGAGAAATCCCAAAATCTTTATTCTCCGGTCTTATTTAACCCCCCCCCCCCAACACTCTAATTTATTCTATCAGAGTTATAAAAAAAAATAATGAAAATATCTTCAGTTGCAAAATTTAACATTGAATTCTTTGCTGGATCGATTGCCTAACAACCAGTCAACACGTGGGGTTATAAAGAAAAGCAATTATATTCCCAAAGATCTACACTTTATTGTATTGAATTCATATTTTATATAAGATACACTATGCCGAAAAAAAGTTTTCTGAAATATGTAGCAATGAAGAAATTTATTATTTGTTTTTTGTGATAGTATTATATCATAGACAGTGCCCTTATTATGCCGCGACATTTGGCGATTATGATGAATCGACGACATTTTGTCGGGGAAAAAAGACATTGAGCCAATCACAGCTCGCCCTGCAGGGAGCAAAAATAACATGAAATTAAACATAGAATGAAAACGTGGGCTTTTTCTCAACTTTTGGATTGTTCTAATGTTATTTTAAATTTATTTTTGTCTCTACTTTCCATTTCTTTTTCTTGTTTCTATTGTCAATCCATTTTTGACAATAGAAACAAGAAAAAGATTTCTTAAATTTTATGTAGAGCCAGCATTAGCATACGGATGTGAATTATGGACAATAGGACAACAGACAAGAAAATCACTGGAGTCTGTAGAAATGTGGTTTTACAGAAGAATGTTGAGAATACCATAGACAGCTAAGAAGTGTAATAAAAACGTTCTGAAAGAGGCCAAAGCAAAAAGTGAGATAATTTCCAATATTAGGAAGAAACAAATCATCATTTTTGGCCATGTAATGAGAAGAGAACAACTGGAATATATTGTAACAACTGGGAAAATTGAGAGACGAAGAGATAGAGGGATGCAAAGAGAAAAAAAAATGCCAGACAGCTTAAGAGAATGGCTTGGCAGAAGCTCAACAGCAGAAATTATAAATAACTGTTGTGATCGAAAGTTGTGGAGAGACATGATCACCTACGCCAGCAGGCCCGGTACTAGTTTTAAATAATTTAGAAAAGAGAAAGGGTATCTGAATCTATGCCTTATGGGCCGGCAACGGCTCGAAAGATCAATAATTAGATAAATTAATTTCAGAAAAATGTTCAATTCTTTGTGGGAAAACTGTTAATTACGAAAGCTGTATATTAATCCACTAATTCCTATACTGATGCATTGAAAACACCGTTACATTAATAGTTAAATGTTCCAACATTTAAAACGTTAACAGGTCTACTTAGAAGAATAAGTGGAGTCTCATGTATGCTCATCATCGACAGGTGATTGCAAGTTAATAAAACACAAAATACGCGAAATTAATAAAATTCAAACTAAATTTATAACTAAACAGAATTCAAACATGAGAAATGATATATTTGTGGGGACATGTTAAAAGTCACAGCAATCAACTAATAGTAATTTTGGAAGGGAAATTACAAGAGGCAGAAACAGACTAAGACCAACATTGTCGAATAACATTAAACGATGGTCAAGTCAGCCTATGACAACATGTACTATCAAAGCGACAGGGCGGAAAGACGCGCAATGGTAGTTGGCTACTGTCTTCGATGCGGATAAGTCCTTCAATGAATGATTAAAAAAAAAAAAAAAAAAAGTAAAGAGCCCCCCCCCCCGTCACGCCAGGTGGCGTTATAGGGAATATGGTGAATGGTGTTAGTGACCATAATTTTTACAGTCCTTCGGCACATGCTTTTTGGGTTAAAGCGGTCGGTATTACGCCCGTGCCGGCTTAATTTCCCAGAAAAAATCATGAACCCATTTAACCCTGGGTGAACCTAAAAGCCGTCGATCAGGATCGAACCCGATCTCTTGTCATTTGTAGTCCAGTTCACTAACCACTGAGCTACACAGACTCCCTTAATGAATGAAGGTTAATATAAATTCGAAAATCATCGTTCAGTTGTGGTTCAATAGAATTAAACTGCTTAAAAAATATTTGTTGTTGTTGCAATGGAAATTCAAATATGTTGATCTGCTGGGCACACTAATAAGGTATGTATATATGTGGCTAGGTAAAAGATGCTGAGTTGAGACACAACTTCTAATAGTGTTATACCGTTCACCTGCCTGAAAGAAAGAACTCAAAGTTTGTGACATCTTTCAGCTTTGCGAGCAGGGGTGATTGTGGGTTTAATGACGTCAGCTGTTTATAGCGTGTGTTGCTGAAAACATCACAAACATTGGGTGATTTCGGGATTTTGTCTGAGCGCATGGGCTTTAGTAAAACTATATCTCGTGTGGGGATGGGACATATATAAGTGCTTTTGAAACTTGTAAAATTAGATGTTACCTGCCTTATAATATTTCATCATTTCTAGTCTTGAACCTGACTATAATGGATGTTGGATCTTTGGATGTTTCGTTACTAGTTAGCTATGTAGGATTAGTTTTATTTATTCACATATCTGTGTGTGTGTGTGTGTGTGTGTGTGTGTGGTTTGTTTGTTCCTGCAGAAGGCCTATTGAGCCGAAACGTCATTCAAATCTGTGTCGTCTACTAATCGCGTAAAGCTTTTACCATACCATTTTTGCTATATTTTTTTTTCAATTCTCCCTCACATCTATCTTTACTGCAGCTTCGCATTTGTATGCATTCATTTGCATGTCTTTGCCTTAACCCCTGACTATAAAGGTTAGTGTTTTGGTCGTTAAGTTCAGCCTCGGCTTTAATGTTCGTCGCTCTATGTATGTTTATTATTTAATCTCCTTCATTTAGGACTACATTTATCATTGGACATAGTAAATTACAACAAGAAACAACTTTCCGCTGAAAGCAACTTCTCTGCCGTCTTATATTATATAATATGTTTAGTACCCGCAGAGATGAGAGAGACATTTTAGCAGAAATAGTGTGGGGCAATTATTCTCGTTTGTGGTGTTGAAAATGTCAATTTTTATTCAATAGTAGACTGTTTCATTGTTCAATAAACACGTTTATGGATTCCTCTTCGTCACCTTCATTTTCTATTCCTGTATCATGTTTACGCTTAGGCTGGTGTCTCTGAAAAGTTCAAAGCTTCTTACAATCTCCTTCATATTTGTGCTGGGACGTTCGCGTATAAGAATCCCTTTTTATATTCAGATCTCCCAACTTATTCCCTGTATCGTCCTCCCTTAGCCTCTTCATCCATTATGTTTTCTCTGTATACCATATATATCCTGTTTGTTTTCCTAGCTCTGGCCGTCATTTCTTCATTAAGATGAGTGTAAATGTTATTGCTTATATCACATGACGATGTTCATTTCTTCATTAAGAAGAGTGTAAATGTTCTTGCTTACATCACGTGACGATGTTCATTTCTTCATCAAGAAGAATGTAAATGTTCTTGCTTACATCACGTGACGATGTTCATTTCTTCATCAAGAAGAGTGTAAATGTTCTTGCTTAGATCACGTGACGATGTTCATTTCTTCATCAAGAAGAGTGTAAATGTTCTTGCTTATATCACGCGACGATGTTCATTTCTTCATCAAGAAGAGTGTAAATGTTCTTGCTTATATCACGTGACGATGTTCATTTCTTCATCAAGAAGAGTGTAAATGTTCCTGCTTATATCACATGACGATGTTCATTTCTTCATCAAGAAGGCTGTAAATGTTCTTGCTACATCACATGACAATGTTCATTTCTTCATCAAGAAGAGTGTAAATGTTCTTGCTTACATCACGTGACGATGTTCATTTCTTCATCAAGAAGAGTGTAAATGTTCTTGCTTACATCACATGACGATGTTCATTTCTTCATCAAGAAGAGTGTAAATGGTCTTGCTTATATCACATGACGCTGTTCATTTCTTCATCAAGAAGAGTGTAAATGTTCTTGCTTACATCACGTGACGATGTTCATTTCTTCTTTAAGAAGAGTGTAAATGTTCTTGCTACATCACATGACAATGTTCATTTCTTCATTAAAAAGAGTGTAAATGTTCTTGCTTACATCACATGACGATGTTCATTTCTTCATCAAGAAGAATGTAAATGTTCTTGCTTACATCACGTGACGATGTTCATTTCTTCATCAAGAAGAGTGTAAATGTTCTTGCTTAGATCACGTGACAATGTTCATTTCTTCATCAAGAAGAGTGTAAATGTTCTTGCTTAGATCACGTGACGATGTTCATTTCTTCATCAAGAAGAGTGTAAATGTTCTTGCTTATATCAAATGAAGATGTTCATTTCTTCATCAAGAAGAGTGTAAATGTTCTTGCTTATATCTCATGAAGATGTTCATTTCTTCATCAAGAAGAGTGTAAATGTTCTTGCTTATATCACATGACGATGTTCATTTCTTCATCAAGAAGGCTGTAAATGTTCTTGCTACATCACATGACAATGTTCATTTCTTCATCAAGAAGAGTGTAAATGTTCTTGCTTACATCACGTGACGATGTTCATTTCTTCATCAAAAAGAGTGTAAATGTTCTTGCTTACATCACGCGACGATGTTCATTGTTTCATCAAGAAGAGTGTAAATGTTCTTGCTTATATCACATGACGATGTTCATTTCTTCATCAAGAAGACTGTAAATGTTCTTGCTTACATCACGTGACGATGTTCATTTCTTCATCAAGAAGGATGTAAATGTTCTTGCTACATCACATGACAATGTTCATTTGTTCATTAAGAAGAGTGTAAATGTTCTTGCTTACATCACATGACGATGTTCATTTCTTCATCAAGAAGAGTGTAAATGTTCTTGCTTACATCACGTGACGATGTTCATTTCTTCATCAAGAAGAGTGTACATGTTCTTCCTTATATCACATGACGATGTTCATTTCTTCATCAAGAAGAGTGTAAATGTTCTTGCTTATATCACATGACGCTGTTCATTTCTTCATCAAGAAGAGTGTACATGTTCTTCCTTATATCACATGACGATGTTCATTTCTTCATTAAGAAGAGTGTAAATGTTCTTGCTTACATCACATGACGATGTTCATTTCTTCATCAAGAAGAGTGTAAATGTTCTTGCTTACATCACGTGACGATATTCATTTCTTCATCAAGAAGAGTGTACATGTTCTTGCTTATATCACATGAAGATGTTCATTTCTTCATCAAGAAGAGTGTAAATGTTCTTGCTTATATCACATGACAATGTTCATTTCTTCATCAATAAGAGTGTAAATGTTCTTGCTTATTTCACATGACGATGTTCATTTCTTCATCAAGAAGACTGTAAATGTTCTTGCTACATCACATGACAATGTTCATTTTTTCATCAAGAAGAGTGTAAATGTTCTTGCTTATATCACATGACGATGTTCATTTCTTCATCAAGAAGACTGTAAATGTTCTTGCTTACATCACGTGACGATGTTCATTTCTTCATCAAGAAGAGTGTAAATGTTCTTGCTTACATCACATGACGCTGTTCATTTCTTCATAAAGAAGAGTGTAAATGTTCTTACTTACATCATATGACGGTGTAGTTTACGTTGCCAGCATATTCAGTTTGGCCAATCTCCTGTATTGGGAATTCTATTAAGAGTTTCTAACTTATCCATTTCTTCTTTTCTCTCTCTGTGTGTAATCAACTGTGTTAGTTGTAGCATTTTTTGTAACGTTTTTGAGAAAATCCCTGTTTATTTCAGTGTCTGAGTTGTTCATTGTTCTTGATAGTGAGAAAGTCAGTTTTGCATTTCGATGCCTTACGTACACGATAGTAAACGATGATAATCTATTTGTGTATTCCTATTAAGCTCATGCGCGATTTTATCTTAACGTTTTATTTAGAGAATGTAATTGCTGTCAAGGTCTGTCCCTCCTTTTCTTTTGCTTATCCAACGATAATTCACACAACACCAATGCTCAGTTAATGGGCCCAAAAACGTGTTTTCCAAAATATCTTGGTGTTTTGAAAATGATGCATAACAACACATACAACAAAAATAAATCTTTCTGCGTGTTATCATCCTCGTTTTTTTGGCGCCTGGCATTGGATAACAGTAAGATTAGAGTATTTTGTTTGGTAACGTGTTATAATGATTCTTTCCTTGACTGAGTCGCAGGTTGTTACTAGTGATTTTTTCTGATTTGCTTAATATAATTATTTTCACACCATCTGTATCACATCAGCTGACCGGCTGTCAGTTCTTTCTTTAATTTGCTGACGCCTATTCTTACATGCACTTGCCCATCTACACTCACTAACAATAAGAATACCCTAATAATAACCCTTAGTTTCTTACAGATGCAAAGTTTCAAAATCTTTAAGGTAAGAAAGGCTGTTGTTAGTAACAATAAATAATAAATTATGTAGTTGCTATCCGGTCGAAGACGGCATATGAGGCAGAAATCATAACTCTCCATATACGACAATTCACTACAAACTCTTGTCTAGTTGTTTAGCTCGTAATGCACTTGCTCTATATAAACTTGAATGATAATATATATTTAGAAATCTGTTTCAAGATGGTATGAAAGGAGAGGCGTACAACAGCTGACTGGCGATTCATGCAACTCTTTATGTGATATAGTTATATTTAGAGTTCTGAACAGTGCTGACTGTCGAGCCACATGGAGGAATGACTTGCAGTTACAAAGACTGGCATGTGTACTTTTCAAAACAAGCCATTAAAAGCAAAACACATACTTTAATTGTTGCTTCTCTACAGAAGACGTACAGAACGGGATAGAGCACTCATTAAAACATACACATTTTGTAGAAAGTTTGAATGGCATATACTGATCTTTAAAACTATTGATTTTCTGTTAACGGAAACACAAAAGAGAGAACATCTTTGGTACAAACAATGAGAACGGAAATAAATAATTATATATGTGTACACCGGCTTCTGTTTACTTATATTCTCAGAATAACGTAGCTAAAATAAGCTTCTAGTCACTGACTCATTTGTCTGCGTGTGTCCAAAAATCAGGAAGAACTATTTTCTGAACTATTTCTAGCTACAGTTTCTTCAATTATCTGTTATGATTGGAGTATAATGAGTGGCTTAGGTATGACATCCTTACTGTTTTCTAATATATACAATTCATTATTTGACTTATCCCTTAGAAAAATAAATGACCACACAGTTACACAAATTAAGATTCTATCATTCTTGTATTCACGATATTTTTCAGGGTTGTTTTTGAAGACATCACATATATTAGGAATTTAAAAAAAAGATTCCTCCCCCCCCCACCCCCCACCAGGAATATCCTTATGCATCTTTCCAGTACTTTCCCCGTGTATTGTTTATGCCAATAGCTGTAATGTCTATGCAGTAAAATAAAGCAAGACATGTGAAATACAAAATAATTTCACAACCTGGCAATTGTAAGATAACTCGTCTCGGCATACAGCAATTACATATGTCACTAATTATGTATGTTGTAAATAAGAAATTATTGATACAACTGCTAGTGCACCACCTATCGCTAATGTTTTACTTCTATAGATAATAATCCCTTAAAATAGAACCATACCATCTTCGAGATATCAGCTCACTCAGGTTCTAAAAAGGAAAACTCTAGCATTTCTGACATCACTAATTCCGATCCTATTTTTATAAATACAGATTAAGAGAAAAATACAATATTTTGGAAAAACAAACCAAAATATATTTCACAGACACGTTGAATCATTACGTTGAGAAACAAGGAAAACAAAACACATATTTGAAACCACTCCGTGAATAGAAGTGGTGCCCACATAATTACCAAATATCCGGTTTAGTGCATCATCATCATCATCGTGTCGAATGTCCTTTGCAGAACCTCGCAATCAGTACAACCGATTTTAAAGAATCTCTGTCTCTAGTCAGATCACTCACAAAACGTTGCAGTCACCACAACCCGTGTGAACAAATCTGTCTATATCCAGGTCACCCATTTCTTCTATTGTTATCTTCAAGGTCTCTTTGATGTTTTAAAACCACCTTCTTCTGAAGCTTCAGGTAAAATCCACTAGACTTAAAAACGATTCCCTTGTAGAATGATTATTGAAAAAGAAAAATGGCAGAATTACGCACACTTCGGCTGAGAAACGTGACACAATTGATCGAGACGCACGAAAAGAACATGGAAGTTGATATGGAATTGTTTTTTTGTGCTTTTCAGCGATTCTTCTATTTTAATTTTCCAGTGGGTGGTTTCAGCCGTTTTATGTCAGTTAATCTCTGTTTTTGGAACTATCTCCAACAGTATCAACATTATTTGCTTTGTTAAACAAGGTTTCAAGAATCCTGTCAACATCAGTCTTTTTGGTAATGTATGCATTGTTCCAGGCAGGGGATTTACATTTCTTACTGAATTAATCTTCTACTAGACATTAATTAAAATAATTTATGATGGTACTCAGAAATCGTTTCTATTTCGTTTTGGAAAAGGAAACGAAAACTATCTCATTTAGATAACAGTGCACGTCTAAAGTGCTCAAGAATTTGATCGGAACAATTAGACAAATAGAACACATAGCGCTATTTTAACAAAATATGTCAGCTACCAGTTAAAAATGAAAAAGGAAGACATTTGTAGACTAAGAGGCATTAGCAGATTAAAGTATCACCTATTCAGCGCTTGTCATACACGATAATGTATGCAATGGTGATTTAGGCTCGACTATGGTACTGACCATGCAACTGTCGAACCGCTGCAGCAGTGCCCTAGAGAGCTAAATGTTCTTCTAGACATCACATGTTCCGCTCCAGTGTCGATGGAGGGAGGGGTGACTAGTAACATTAACTGAATGTCGCTTTATTTGTGTCTGAAAAAAAATAATACTCTACTTCGTGTTAAATAAAAATGAAGGTATTTCTATCTATATATCTATTGTCCTTTCGAGCCAAAGATGGCACATAGGGCAGAACCACAACCTCAAAAACAGAAACCTTGCGTGCCAAAATGGCACATATTGCAGAGATCACTGCTAGTGTTATTTACTACTTTTCGTGATCTTTTTCGTGTTAACAGGCATATGCCAATCTTATACATCAACGTCTCGGGGCTGTTACGTTAAGCAACTTCTCTAGTGAATGATGTAACCACATTGTTGGAATGAGGCCCGGCAGAAGACTCAAGAATGTCGACTTATACCGAGGGGTCTCGCATTAATTCCATCTCGCCTGTTTCGTTGAATTTAACTTCATTGCTTTTTAAAATGTGTTCATGCTTGTTATATTTTTCGGCCACATACTGCCAAGTTCCCAATAAATCTGTATTGGCTACTTGTTACTGGACAAGTTTTTTTTTCATTAAACCGTAAACGATTATATACATTTATTTTATTAAATCTGGCAATTTCCGATTTGGGCTCATTGGTAAGTTTATTATGGACAAAAATTTGCCTGAACCCTGTCTTAATAGCAAGGGATTTACCATTCGATTCACACGAACTTCAATATCTAACCATATCTATTCCTCACACAACGTTCACTTGAGTAACCGCATGGATTACAGCCATAATTACATTGGAGAGATGGTTGTGTATAACATCGCCGTTAAAGGTAAACTAAATTTGTATATTAATTGTCATTCACTGATCTACACGATGATAGGCCGTTGTAAACTATTGTCTTTAACGTAGCACAGGCAACGCCTTAACGTCGAGCTCTACAGCGTCTACCTGTAGATAGGATATAGACATATTGTTTTTGGTGATTTACTGTCAGTGTCGCCGCTCACTCTTCCTTTAAGATCTGTACTCAGTTGTTGGTGTCAACTGTCTAATTTCTCTACTTCGCGTTGTGTTTAACTCCGAGCGTTGGGTTGGTCTACAATACACATGTTTTCAATGAATCAATTACACACGTAAGTCGATCGTGTCAAAACATATTAAGAATTTAATTTCATAATTCCACAAACAGCGATGTAACAATCATAAAATCCCAACGGACTGACATACCCATTTGGGGATCAAAGTAAGCTAGGTACCTCTGACTCTTACACTCACTTTCCAGTCAATCTCCTCACGCGTCAGATCGTTTCTCCCTTAAATGTGTTTTGGCTCTGTTCTACCAACGCAGCTTAACTTGGTTTTGCTATTACTACTACAACAGCATCCCACCCTATCCTACATGTGATCTCTTTCTCTCTCTCTCGAAACGTAATCCTATTCACTCCTATGTAACACAGAGCATGCGCTATACTATGGCTACCAAGGCCTCACGCTCTAATAGCGTGCGCCGGTCTCCTAAGTGCATGGCCGTGGTACCTCGTACCCCAGCCAATCAACAACTACTTCATTAATTTCTCAGGCAATGACTTTTCTTGGCGTCATAACCTCTGTCTCACCTTAACCCTTCCTTTAATTAATCACTCCTCCATGTTTCTCACCGATCCCCGATATCACGAGACTTTCTCATCTCTACTCACCTAAACAACAGTTCAACCAACATCCCGTGAATGTCACCTTCTTCGTACATACGGTGTTTCTCTCAATTCTCATCACACTGTCAGTACTCCAATTATTCCCCTACATTCCTACTTCCCCGGGTGCAATCTTATATATATATATATATATATATATATATATATATATATATATTATTCTATTTGTTCATCTTATATGTATTTATTCTTATATGTGTTCATCACAGTTAGGGCAACATTCAGAGTTTGATGCAGTTATTCCCGGCACATCACATTACAATTGATTTTCAAATGTTAATTAGTTAATCGTTAGTTAGTCGTCTGTCGTAAGTCATAGGATTATACATTGACAGCCAGAAACGAGGGAATTAGTGGGCGTATAATAAGACTTATCAACAAACACAGAACTGGAGTCGTCAATCGCTGGACACTGCGAGACTTGCTGAGGAGGAGATCTGAGCAGCTATGGACATGTTCGGAGTACAACGATGATGACCCGCAAATAACTCAATAGTGTGTCAATGACTGAAATGCGTCTTCATCGCACATAGAACAAATACATTTGTTAATGGTCTGTCACAGTATTTAATAGAATGTCATTGTTCAATATTTTCATTAGACTCTAAGATATATAATTTCATAAAACTCGTTTGTTTGACAGAGCTCTCAGCAGCGACACTGCTCTGATACACGCACAGACCGCTGTACATATCATATAGTCCACATGCCAATATACCGCCTGCCAAAAATCGCGTGCGGCAAAATTGTAAACGCCAACACGTTGGAGAAAAGAAGGGCTTTAGAGATACGTCTAAGAATTTCTTCCTCTCTTCTTCTTCTTCTTCTACTTATTCGTTTAAACTTCCTGTGGAGCATAAGCCTTCAATAAACACCCACCAAACCGTCTCTGTTTCATGCCATTCTTTCAAGATCATTCCATGACTTCTCCATCATCTTCATCACTGCCCTTGTCTGTCTTCTCTAAGAATATTCTGATCTTCCTTTTGTCTTTTAAAGATATTTTATCAAATCTCGCCATCTGTCTCTGTTCTGTGCAAGCAGTTCTATCTCATTGAGGGAGCCGATTCCTGCTGCTCTTGCCTCTCTCATCAATGTTCTTCTCAGTGTCTCCCTGGGTCTT